>JAUTXX010509597.1:0-21920 GCA_032273605.1 Panulirus laevicauda | reverse complement strand
CAACACTGAAAGACACGTTTTGAGTAATGGACAAGATGTGAGGTCACGCAACCAAAACAAGTTCACAGAGCCAGGCTGCCGATATGAGTGCACTGAGGTTAATCATAGAAGGTATATGAATGGATGAGTAACATCAGGATACGAGAGGATTTACATGTTACATCTGTATCAGAAATAAATGAAAAGAACAAACTAAGGTGACATGGCCAGTGCAGAGAATGGAAGACACATGAGAAACATGAGGTATCTGAATTGGATCCCAGGAGGACGACGTCCAGTAGGACGTCCTAGAATGAGTTCGATTAAAGGCATCAAGAGCTCACTTGAAAGAGAGGAGACAACAGAAAACAGAGAGAACGCGATTAGGAACAAATGAAAAAGACTGACAGAGAAGCCGCGACTGACAATTAACTGGCCTCTGGTGAGACAGGCAGACAGCAAAAGGAGCAGATGTGGAAGGCAGAGAGGTAAGGAAGAGGTGAAGAGATCGGAAATTTTGAAGGGCTGGTGAATGTGTTAAATGACATGGTGGCAGATGGGGGTCTGAGACATAAAACAATGAGGCACACAAACAAAGACAAAAGGGACTTACAGACAATAGAGCAAAGTGAGGCATATCAGTACGAAACGTTAGTAACAGAAAGTTATTGGCTACCTAAAGAGATGATAATATTTCGGATAAAGCCAGAAAATGATAGGGAAAAGAAGTTTGACAATAGCTGAAAAAAGAAATCCTTAACTTTCATTGTCTTCTGCGACGCATGAACGCAGCAATTATGAAATATATAAAAATAAATCAGGACTGGCTGAAGGAAATTTCGATCTTTTTAGAGGTAACAGTATAACTTCAAATGAATTCCAGCAATGAATAAAACGGAAACGTGAATCATTCATTTCTGTTGGAAATCATATATTCCTGAAGTCTTTGGTTTTATGAATGTATGATGTGGCCTTGGCACGTTCTCTTCTCATAACGGATATTACAATTGTTCTTCAAGCTGCAAAACCGCAAGAGTTTGTAGTTGTGCCATTCTTTTTTTTCCACAATTATTAGGTTGAATACATTTTCTACATTCCTTTATAACTAACTGCTTCTCCCGCATCTGCAATGTAGTGTTGGGTACAAACGAACAACATCCTTTGAACACATGCAGTTTCTACCTCTCATATATAATGTAAAGAAACCAAAGCCCCATAAACTATTTCGGTATATCCCATGAAATGCTTCATATCCCAAGTGCAGCACAATAACACGTCGGCATCCATATACCACTTGCATACAATTCTATGCCAAACGCGCCTCCCACCCTTCTGAATGTTTGGGATATTTTGAAGGTAGAGGTTCACCATTAGAAGCAACATAAGGAGTAGCACTAGGGTCAAGATCAGCTGCACTATCAGGATCAGAAGCAGCACCAATCAGAAATTGCGACAGCTTGAAAATTACAGCCTCAAACTGTCAGGTTTTTCCAAAGAGCTTAAAATCATGAATTTATTTACGAATGGTACTTCTGATACTACACCATCATTTGATGTGAAGCATAACATGAACATTTTAAGTGAACCGTCGGATTTCCGGGAAGAGCTTAATTCTAAGCGAACTGGTTGTAAATTTGGCGGCCCTCCCAACGAATCCTGCGCAAATGCCTCTCCATTCACTAAGCGGCTCGATGGGCTGGACGTTCAGTGCGTGAGGAGTGTGATGCAGCAGTTTCAAAAGGAGTGGCACTAGTGGGAAGGTTGTATGATGGAACCACGATGTCCCAAAAATGCTACAGGAAGATTGTATAAATGTTTCGCACTACATCTTAAACATTTGTAACGAAGAGAATTTATAAGGTCGTGGCAAGCTTTATGAAACAACAAAATTCGATTCCGACGTGATTTTACAACTGTGCCACAACCTACAACAACACTGTGTCTACTTGGTCAGAAAATAAAACTGTTGGCAGGAAATATTTATGGTTAACTGACATTAAAAATGCCACAGATTTATCGAACACGATGATTTCGAGTAATGAACTGAGCATCATAATGTTAAACTACTAAGTAAAGCCTTAAAGGTAATGATCAATTTGTATACTAAAAGTGTGTAAAGATGAATGTTTGTAGTCCTGTAACTACAAAAGTACACTTAACTTATGAATTTTGAAACTGGAACCTGACCTACACCTTCCAAACATGTTTGAGCTTTAGAAACTTTGAAATATATTCTCTATCCTCATGACTGGACAGAATGATTTGTTGTGCTTCCTTCACGCATACTACATCTACATATTTTTTTTTTTACCCTGAAACGTTGACAAATGTTTTGTGGCCTTGTACTAAAAATATAAAGCAGACATTTTTGGCAAAAGAACCACAAAGTACAGGAATACCTACAGAAAGAGACTCGAAGAGTGAGGAAGTTCACCTGATAATCACTCAAACAATAATTTTTTCTATCTTGTTTTTGTAGCTTTCAGCTAAAATATATTTAAGTCCGCGAACACTAAAAAGGTTTTTTCTTCGCGACCTCTAAAGGTAAACGTTAAAGCAAGTATGTTAGCAACACAACAATATGTTTTCCTTCTGCTTTACATTCAAAATTTGCTTGCAACTTGGGCTACTTTAATAGTAAATTATTCATTTTAAAAATCTTTCGATAATTCATAATCTTAAGATCATAATTTATATTCTATCATCGTATATTAGGATCGCTTTTACTTTCCTTCTTGTTTGTACGGTTTGTGTGGCTGTCAAATGGATGCTGTCAGCTGTTATGGGTAACTACGATCGCACGGGCAGAATAATCGATTAATTTAAGAAATGGCAACTGCCGTTACGACAGCGACCCCATCAAGGGATGCAGTGAGAATTAAAGTCATTCAGGTAAGCATATAGTAGAATTTTTTTCTTCTGAAATGATCGTGTCATTGTGAAGGCTGGAACGGTAGGAACTCCTGTTTTCATAAGCACAACCCTCCCGTTTACAATTGCATTACTTTAAGTTGCCTAACTAAATCTGGATTATAAGATACATTAAAGGTGAAAATTACTCAGGGATAATGTTATTACTGGAGCTAAAGAGGTTAATTTTTTCATACATTGTCATTGATGTCAAAACGAATAAATATCTACTGGAATGTCATTGCTATCAAAAAGAATAAATATCTACTGTAAACAGTGTTATCTTTGGTAGTTATTGAGTAACACTTATGAATTCTGCAGAGGAGGGCAGTATGTGGAAGGTGAGGAAAAAATCAGGGCTTTGATGATCAAAAAGAACTGAAGCAAACTAACCTAGGTAAGGTTGGAATTTGGTTTGGTAATTTATCAATTTTAACGTATCGAAACAAGGCTTAGATATTAGGTAAATTTGCTCAATGATGCTTGTCTAGTACTTATAGAATCGAGTAAGACTTACAGAGTATGATTTGGAGTAATATAGTTCATCATGCTTTATTAGATAAGGTGATAGTGGCAAAGTTATGAATATCAGTAAAATACAGGGTTGATGTGTAAAATCATGTGAAACTCTTGTACAGAAAATCAACAAAACTAATGCAAACCTCACCTAACTTCCCAAGAAATTTAGATTTATCTTCTGTTCAGTATTCTATTAAAAATGTGCCAGTTACATCCAATATTAAACATTCCATTGATAAATCAAGCAGCCAGTTATGTCACTATCCAGCCTCCCTACAGGCAGCAATTCCGTGCCGTCTCCAGCAGCAAACTAACAGTAATACTATACATTTTTCCTATACATCTCATCTAATTGGGTTGGGGAGGGAGGTCATGACATATTTATAAGTTCTGTTGATTACTTAGGAGTTGAAAAAGAATACAAACGTGTTAAAAGTGAAGGGGACATGGAGAAGGGGTATACCAAATTGGAGATGGAAGGATGGAGTGACACGATTTTTAGTGCTTGGGGCCTAAATATTCAATACAAGAGGGTGCAAGGCTCCCATGGAATATAGTGAATGGACCAATGTGGTATTCAGAGGGCCACAATAATGTCAATGGATTGAAACATGGCATATGAAGCAGCTGTAGGAACCACAGAAAGGTGCATGGGGCTGTGTTTGTACTACATTACATATGACAAGTAGAGAATGGAGCAAACGAGGCCTTTAATAAGTGAGCAAATAAGGCCTTTTCTTCTGTTCCTGGTGCTACCTTGCTAATGCAGAAAACGGGGAAGTATGAAAAAATATTTATCTATACATTAATTACCCCATATTTTCTCTAATGTACACAAGCCTACTACTTTCACCTTAAATATGATGGAATAAATCATAGTGCTCCACATCATACTCCATAACTCATTGCATTCTTCAAATACCTATAGAGTTTCACAGTAAAATTACTTAATAATTTACCAATCTAGCCCTGCATCAAAATACGTTTCAGAAAATGGCTATTTATGTTTTAGATGCAATTTAAGTTTTTGTGTTTAGGGAAATACTTCCAGGGCATGATGTAAAGAATTATAGCGATACTTACTATGGTGACTGTAGTAGACCAGGAAAAATATGGGTTTAATTACAGCTAAAAAACACATGTGTAAAATTCAAGACCCAATGAAAATCTCATTTTACTTTCTTAGTAGTCATGGTTAACCTTAATTTCCAGTAGTCAAATCAAAATATGCAGTCCCACTCACGAAAATGCATCACCAACTGGATGTCAATGTACAGAAGACACAGATTGATCAAAATCAGAAGATCTACTTTTACATTAATTAAAAAACCTCATAACTTCCTTAATCTACTTATTGGTAACACCTCTCACTTCACTGTATTTGAATCTGTTCAGTGGAACATAATACTTCAATTGATGTTCTGCAGGTATTTCGCTTATCACTATGAATTGTGTAAACCACTTATAACACAAGTAGCCATTTCTCAAAGTTAGTTTCCATGAGGAGCCAAACAGGTGAATTACCAATCATTCATCATCCAAAGCTAGTTGTATGTCTAAACTGGTAATTTACAGTACCTTTGGTTTCTTCGGTTTAATACTTTGCAACCTAGTGGAGTTAGCATGAATTAGGGGAACGAAGCATGTTGCTAACATATTCAAGTTAATGGGGGACAAAGAAGAACTCTTCTTGTTGGTTGACCACGTCTGAGAATATGTATGGAACTGCACATGTACATTATGTTTACTGGTATTGCAACATGAAAGCAAATGTACTAGTTGCTGTCACTATGCTCTGAAGGAGTACATTTCAGCAGGTAAAGTTCTTATTAGAAACCGGTTAACCTAAGGCTTGTTGTCTAATGCTCTGAGCATTACTATCTGGACATGTGATATTAAAGAACCATGATGAAAAAAATCTGTAATATATATCCCCATGGCCATGCAGAAATTTTAAGACTTGAAACATATCTTTTCTCGACCTTTGTCATTTAGGGTTTGGATTCCTAAAAGTTTCATGCTTTCATATTCTAAATGAATGTTGTCTAAAGCCATCTTCATACCTGTGTTGAACTCTCTAAGGAATCTGTCTTTTTACAAATGAGAGGACCAGCTTTGGCCCATAGGTAAAGTCCAATTTAACTTAGCATCAGTATTAGCTTTGGTTATTTAGTAATTTTGTTTTGAAAAGCTTGCACAGTGTTCTGATAATGTGATAAACAGCTGCAGAGCATGATATGGAGCATTATTTTTTAAACAGTTTCAAATAAGGAGAAACTAGTGAGGGCTATGTATATCAGGGAAAATGTGGCATTGATTAATGTAAAAGTTGGTAAAATTACCTGTAAAAATTGACCTAACCTATAAAAACCTCACCTAGTGACCAAAATATAAAGAAGAAAAATACCAACATTGAATGGGTATGCTGCTGGGGATCACATCGCCACTCAATCCATTGCTTATTTGTTTAAATTCAGAGTCATTTTCCCAGTGGTCAGTCATGGGTTTCACTGGTATATTTTAATGATAATGAATACTAATTTAAATGGTGACTACCAAGGAGCTTAGGTGGGGTTTTCATTGGGTCTGTTGATTTTTCACATGTTTTATTACCAGAAGCAATTTTTACATCAACCTTTTACAGTGGCAGTGATAATATCCACTGTACAGTGTAAATGCAGAATATTCTCAAAAAATTTGGAAAAAAAAACTCTCTCCTTGAGGTTTTGATCATCATTAACCAGAAATTTTTCTGAACTCATGATGTACTAAACCAAGTCTCTCCTGGTATTCTCCACATAAGCCTCTTTCCAAGCTTACTTATTTTCATCAATCTCTTCCCATCCATATCATTTCCAGTTTTCCTAAAGCCTCTACAAACCTTCACTCACTCTCACCCCAAGCAAGTAATGATCAGACATTTTACCAGCTGCCTCTCTCTCTACACATTCACATCCAAGAAGTTCCCTTTTGCATGCCTATAAGGATATAATCCTGTTATGCCTGCTACCCATAACTCCTACTCACTTATGTATACTTATGTACATCTCCCTTTTTAAACCAAGAATTACCAATCACTAGTCCTTTTACAGCACCCAACTCACAAGCTCTTCATCACTATTATCCAGATCATTGGGTACCCCATGCTGCCCCCCCCAAGTTATACCCTTGACTGCCACATTACCTACTCTTGCAGTCAAATTATCCATCACTATGGGTGCATCAAAGTTGCTGACACATTCATTCAGTTCTTCCCCAAACAGATGTCTTTCTTCCTTCCATGTGCTGCATGGATGCAAGGATGAGTAAGGAGATAGTGACTGGGAGGGTATGCATGCATGTCAGAGGTGGAGGTAACAAGAAGTGGGAGAGTGAAGTGAAAGCTGGAATGATGTAGAGAAAGATGCTTTGGGTTACTGGGGTCTGAACATACACGAGGGTGTGAGGGACGCATGAGATAGAATAAATTGGATTAATTTGGTATACAGGGAATGACATGTTAATGGTCAAGGGAAACCACAGAGAAGTCTGTGGGGCATGGTAGTGGATGGGGGGGGAGCCTCTGGTTTTAGTGCATGGTACATTACAGATTGAAAGTGGATGCACTCAAATAAGGCCATTCTTTGTCTGTTTCTTGCAATACCTAACTGCATGGGAAACAGTGAACTAGTATGAAAAAACAGCAGAAAAGCATAAAAATATTACGTGATTTTCATTTTAATGACTCTTTGCAAGCATTACCAAGGGAGACATTAATGGCTTGCCTTTTCTCTTAGTGATGGTTTTTTTTTCCTATGGCCACATATATTGTAAATGAGCTGACTATTACTGGACACAGTGCTGCCTGAAAGTAGTATGATAACCAAGACCTCGAACTTAATCATGTGCAATTTATTTGTATTTTTGCCTCTGCTGATTCAAGCTATATTTCCTATATGTAACAAGTGTTCCATATTCCTGATTGTAATGTATTAGTCCCATGCTGTCAAATTATCAATATTTGCATAATGGAGAAATTGATTATGATACTGAACAGTTTTACAAATCACAAATGTTGTATATACTTATGATTTCCTTACATTTACAGCACAGCCATTGTGAAGTTGACTCCCAGTGCTGTCGCTTTAGTGTGGACCCAGAACTTACTGGCTATGAGGTTTTGAGAAATCTAATTGCTAGAGCCTTTGATCTAAAAGGGTAAGGACATAACTTTGACAGCTTTCTTGTTGTTGGATATTGTACTGTGGGCTGTTTTGATAACTGTTTCTTTCCCTACTCCTTGAAGCTTTGGAACTCTTTATCCCATTGTCTTTCCCAATAACTATGACCTGGCTTTTATCAATAGACAGGTTTTACACCTCCTCCAAAATTCTTAAATATTTCTCATCTTTTCTTTTGTCCACCCTTTAACCCACTATATTTCAATAAGGTCCAGCCTTGCTGCAGACTTCTGTCAATGACCATAGCTTCTATTGTAAAAAAAAAAAAAAAGAAAAAAAAAATCTTTACATAAATTTGCATTTGCTCCTGATTCTTTTTTCAATACATACATAAGCTTTTGCTTCTGATTATTTTTTATCAAATTGTGACATGACGGGAATAAGGTATAAATTGTTGATGCCTACAGTATACTTCCTTAGCTGATTGGCACTGAAATAAAATTTTCAAACTTGTCACACTTTTCTGTCCTCTATGAAAGTAGTCAGAACAAATCATCTCCGCTGATCATCATTAGAGACTACTCAGAACATTGGGAACGGAGCAACCACTCAGATAGCAACTCCCAAAACCCATCACCTCCAGCACAAACAACATCACAGAACACACAAGCTCACTTTTCACATACATTGAAAAGCTTGCACCAGACTCCCAACCCACTATTTCCAGCAGCCAACCTCACCAGCACTACACCCTTCCCCCCCCCCACCCCAATGCAAATGAAAAGTCACCCTCATCAAGGCTCCATCACTGTCACATGATGAAAGGAAGTACAGTCTTGTGAATAAACTTCTTGCTTCATGGGGTTCTATCTTTTCTCTTCTTTTGAGTGCAGGCAGCCTGGAATGTCTTCATCTCCAAAGTTGGAATTCCCCATGGAACACTTCAATCTCCAACCCTCTTCAGATAGCTCTGTGACCATCCAATACCTCCCACAGGCCACACTGTGAAAGGCCTCTCATATGCAGACAAGCCCATGGTCACAAAACAACATCTACTTTACAACCACAAACACTGAGCATTTGGACAATCAAACAAAAATACTTCCAATATGCCCTCACTTCACTATTTTATCGGATTATGCCTGCCAGAAGTTACACCATGTGTAAAAAGTCACCTTTGGTAAGACTTTATCATGATCAGTTGATAAAACTGAGTAAAGTCTCAACGGTGAAGTCTTTACTTCAAAGGAGTCCAAAATGTCCTTGTTCCTGAGTGTAGCACACGCTTGGAGCTGCAGAATCCTCTATAAGAGATTTTGGAGTTCTGGGACTAAAGAAGTTGAGTTTTGCACTGAGCAAGGATTTTTTAAGGATACGTGTCCTCCTTCCTTTTTTTGTGTCCAAGAGTTTTTGTTGCGAGTTTGGCAGTTTCATGCCTCATTTTCAGTTTTTCAGTTGTTTTTGGGAAGAGGGTTGGGTCTGAGGATGATAACCTAGTGTACTCTTTGCATGCTTTTAAAGGCTGGCTTTAAAAAATAGATGGTAAGATGAGTACTTATTGGAATGCTTGTTTATTTGTGTCTGGATCCACTTCTTTTATATAACAAGACTATGTAACATTCGCTCCTTCAAAACTTATCCAAGTAGAGAAATCAGTCTCTAACAAAAACCACTTTTCTCACAGGGAGTTCCAGACATGCTACTTAGCTCGTGATGATCGGTTTCCAGAAGCTTGTTGGGTCCCTCTTCTGTCAGATTTTGATTTGGAGATGGCCTTTGTTAAGTAAGTATTTACAGTCAAGATCAGTTGTGTATTTAGATAAGAGAGGCTATATATAGCAGCAGTTTTTCCTGACTTACTCAAGACAAAATGACTCATTTAGTCTTAGTACTTTATGACAAATCTGTTCATATACTCATTCAAACTTTCACAAATATTTGGAATGATTTAATCAGACTATTATTATTGTTGATTTGATCAAAGATCTTTAGCTGTTGCAAAAATTGCTTTTGATTAATATGAATTTTGTTGTTGCTGAAATAACGTGATTTGTGGTCAAATTTTTTCAGGGAAATGGTGAATGGTTAATATTTTAACCTTAATATTTACAGTGTACAATGAGAAGCCAGCAATGTTATAAAGTGTTAAATGAAAAAAAAAATCTTTTACTTACTTGTGATTTAAAAAAGTTATTTTCTAATTGTGTAACCATAGTTTGGAGCTCTCTGAGGCATGACCAGGAAGCAGGTCACCACATCAATTTCTGGCACTCTAGTCATGATGGCCCAATCTCACACTAGCTGGTAATTCTGTAGGAGACAGGGCTGGCCTTCATCCTGGTTCCTATATAGTGGGAAACAAGATGTATCAGTATTGGATGAAGACATAGCAAAGCAGCTGCTAGGTTGCTCACCCTCTACATTAAACGGACCAAATAAAGAAACTAGAGGATAAGATTACTAATGCTGGCAGGGAGATAACTGAATCAGAAGAGAATAGATAAGAAGATAGAAATTCACAGCATAAGAGGATTTAATAACTTAATATTTTCTAACTTGTGTCAACAGATCTGCTGATCCATATCTGTTAGTGAAGGTGGAGTTATCTTCATCTAATGGTACTTGGGATGCTGTTACCAACATGGATATTCCTAAACTTTCTCTGCCTGATCTTCCAAAAAACAACTATTCTGCTAAGCTCCCAGGAATTTTTAAGGAAAAGGTACTATAAAAATGTACATATGCATATATTGTTTGCATACACTTTCAGAACACTGAGATATTAATTTCAGTTGATGTAATTGTGTACTAAATTGATTTAACAGACCTAACTATTTCCTGATGTATGTAATTTCTTTTCCATCATTACATACTTGTTTGCTATTTTCCATGGTCACAAGGTAGCTCCACGATTACATGGCTGGGCCTTAAATGAAACATCCTCAATCTGTTCCTTCTTTTGAAAAATAATAATACAGGAAGGAAGCCTTTCCAGCCTTCCTTTCCTTCCCTCTGTAGTTGCTTTCTATGATTGACCCCAGGACCCCTTTAACTTGGCTCCTATAGCTTCAAGGCTGCACGCACACATTTCAATCTCTTCCTACATGCCAAACCACCCAATACCTCCAGCAAACCACAAACAACATGAAGGTTCTCTTATTGCAGATGATGTCAATCAAATTACAACCCCTCTAAAACCACAGTAGCAACAACAAACATGCAGCTCATTATACAATCACAATAGGAACATCAACTCACTCAGAGCAAAATGACTTCATAGAAGTTTTCAGTCACTCAGCTTTTCTTTTAACTTCAGCAAATAAGAAAGTATAACTGAATAAGCAGAACTGGAGACTTAAAGATAAATGATATTTTATTTTATTTAGAAGCACTTTTGAAATGCAGAATTTTGAGTTGGATAATGAAATAAAATGTTATCAAAAGTAGATGATTATTGTAGTTAGTGAAATTGGTTAGTAGCACTTATCTGACAGTTGATTAGAATATACTATGTATCAGTACAGTCACATTGATTGCAGAAAGCTAATACAAAGTCATTCCAAAAACAGATGGAGAAAACATTATCAATTGTTCAGAAGGCATTAAGTTGGAATGAAGAAGGTGATGAAACATCTTTTCGAGCACCAAGACCCCCTCTCACAGATTCAGAGTTCCAACAGATGCTAAATCGAGTAGGTCAGCTGTCCAACCCAAAAGAATTACGTCTTTGTGTTTACTTAGGAGGTTTGGAGCCCTCTCTCAGGTAAGACATTTGATTATTATTCTTATATGGTACATATGCTGTCTGACTTACCATATATGCTGGTTAAACAAAACAATCACAGTAGAGCCATGTGGGTAGGATATCTCGCCAATATTGCCACTTGTACACATATGCATGTTTTAGCATCAGCGGATAAACAAAACCACATGAATTTACAAATTAAATAAGAAACAAAGAATAATGTTTTGACCCAATGGAAACCCAGTCTTAGGGGACTTCAGCCTAATACACATTAAATGAACATAGGCAAGAAACAAAGTTGTAGCTGAAACTGCTGACATTTGGAAGCAGATTGGATGAACAGGTGCAAAAAAATTAACAAAACCAACCAAAAGAATTTGATGTGAGTGAAAATATGTTTGGGTGATAGCCATTTAGGAAAAACATGCATAACAATGTACGTGTACAGTACTCAGTAATTTCAGTTTCAGCAGTAAACAGATAAAGTGGGAGGATGTGATCAATGAGATGTCTGCAACACATTGGGAAACCCTGCTGAGCTCCAAAACAGATGACGAGTGAGTTAATGACATGACCACCTTGGTACTTCGAAGATGTAACAGACATATATGAGTGAGAACAAGAACACAAAAAGTCTAGGGTTGGAATAGAAAGTTGAGCACTACATAGGAGGCGAAAAAAGGATTGCAGACCTTCTAAAGAATACATGGCTCACCTAGCAAAGGAAAGAAAACCTATCAGATTAATTGTTGGACATAAACCATAAACATAAAACACAGGAAAACGAAGAAGAGGAAAGAGCCACAAATGTGATAAGAAATAACCCCAAATACTTTCACTCATATTCAGAATGCAAGTTGAGGACCACAAACTTCATTGCTGCTTTATAAAACAAAAGGCACTTTTACAGGTGACTGCCAATGAGCGAGAGTCTTATAAAGCAGTTTAAATTGGTATTCAAGAAGCCAAAAACAAACTTGAAGATAAATAACTGAACAAACTTCTTGAACAATAAAGATCCCAAAGGTATGCATAGTAAATATCACCACCTAAACAAAAGATTTTGAAAGAGCCACTGGGAGCATACCCATGCAATCTGGCCCAGGCCACCTAGACTTGTGAAACTTATTCTTCAGGAAGAAATGAAAATCACCTCTTTTACATGCACTAAATATCCTCGGGAGAAAAAATCTAGATTTTACCATCAACCCTGAGTGTTTAAAATTCTACAAAAGTGTAAGCAAAGGGTGGGAAGATCTTTGCACTTACAGTTGCCTGACCACTATGATAAGATTGTTGAGGCTCTGTAAAACAAACATAATGCTGACATAATTTACATAGACTTTGCAAAATCATTTGATAAATGTGACAGTGGTGTCCCAACACATAACATGTGAAATAGGTGAATAATTAGAAAAATTGGGATATGCTTACACAGCTTTTTAATTAACAGATCGCAACATGTATTTGTCAAGCATGCCATCTCCAGTGCCTCTAAAGTATAAAGCTCCCAAGGAACTGTACTTGCACCCCTCCTATTCCTCATTCTTTTATCTGATCCTAAGCATGCATGAACCAATTTTATATCATGATACAAAAATAAGCAGAAAACTACACTAAAAAAGGATGCTGAAAGGCTACAGAGACAGAAATCAAGCCTGCTACTGGGCCACTAAGAACATATTTATCAGAAAATCTTTAATTTCTTTTCCTTCTGTTCCTGCTATTTGAAAGATATGTTTTGGTAGCAGAGGAATTCCATCCACTCTCACTTCCCCACTCACATCCCTTATAACCCTTAAGCTGCAGTGTTACCACTGGTCCACTGTACAGCCTATGACATGCCATGAGACTAGGAAAGATTTTGGTGGCAAAGTTTTGACTTCCCAGTTTGTCTTTCTTGCTGTTAATATACTAATGTTCATCTTAACTTTGATGTATCTGTCTCTCCTGACTTGCCCTATTTCTTAACAGAAAAGTGGTTTGGAAACACTTGCTGAATGTATACCCCGAAGGCCTAACTGGGCGAGAACGGTTAGAATACATGAAAGAAAAAACAAAGGAATATGAAGCATTGAGAGCAGTGTGGCAAGAACATCTCCAAAATGATCAGGTAAAAACTTTTCCCGCTGTTAAGCACCTCTCATTCTGTTCTTCCATCACAAACCGATTCATACTTTATCTGTGTAGGGATGGTATGGGTTGACTATTACCAGTAGGTGCACCTTATGATAGGCTGGGTTTTTTTTTTTTTCCCACTAAGGTGATACCCATAGATAATCATTTGGTGAAGATTCAGAACATATGACATCAATCAGTGTTCTCAGTCATTTGGAGAGAAAATTCTATTTTCTCTAGTGTGCTTTGAGCTCATATTTTTGTGAAAATTGTGGACAGAGCTAATTTTTCTTGCCCAAGAGGGTGTCACTTAATAAAGTTGAAAAATAGTGTAATGTTTGCCTGGATTGAAATTTTAAGTTCTACAAATCTCACAGACAAATGCCTATAACTGGTTGAGTGATAGACATCATAAATACCATACAATGGCAAAGTCAAGCAGCCTAAAAGAATAGGTATCTGGTACATGGCTAACCACTTCATAATTAATGTCCATAAGTTTTTTTTTATATATTGCTTTGGTTACATGCCAATGAATTCTGTCTGACAGTAACATGATAAGCCACAGGTAACACACCAGCCACCTCTTTAGTTTGTCTTTAACGGTTAATATATCAACATGGAGAAGCAGACCTTTCCTTATGTAAAGTGGAGAAAATTTTTTCTAGCAGACTGCGATCAGTACATTAAATTGTTCAGGCTTACTTGAAGACTTCAGACTAGTTTCTTCTGTAAGTTCATTTCCTTCAAAACCTCCATAAGCATAAAACGTGAGAGGCTATAAATAAATCAGTTATCCAATCTTTGTATGTTCCATAAACTGTTGGCAGTTTGATTTTTGTTCTCTTGTGATTGCAAAGCTGATATTATGGAGGACTCTAATACCTGTGCAACTCTGTTATCTTTGGATTACATACAAGAATAAACCCATACTTAAGTCTGAAACATTACTCTGTTATCTTTGGATTACATACAAGAATAAACCCATACTTAAGTCTGAAACATTTTTCGTGGTTGTCGTGATTCAGTTCATGTCTTCTACTATATACATTGGCCTTGGGTTAGTTCAGTAGAGACATTTGGTTATTAGCACAAGAAACTGGTTTCCCAGTTTCTCCCTGCTAGGCTTACATAAAATACAAATGATAACTGTGATGCCTTTTGTTTCTAGTGATCATCCAAGAATCAGATGTGAATGCATAGTCGTCTGCTGTGATGAATGCAATTGTCTTGATATTTTGTCAGCCTCAAGGGAAGGAGGCATTGTGCTTAGCGAATCAGTTTTGTATCTTTGCAATGCAATTTTCAGGTAATTTCATAGTTATCATTAAAACAAGAGTTATGAAGAATATGACTGATTACTTGTAGAAGATGAGAGGTGGTTGAAAATCACCTTTGTGAAAATCATTACTTTTTTCCCAATTAAATATTACAGGTTAGAGTTTCTTGAGCATATAACTGCTGTGAGATCAGAATAATGTAAAATAATACTTTGTTTGGCATTAAGCAGAATGAGTGAAACATATAAGCATTATCTAAAAATGTTCTAAGGTTGACAGACCTTTACATATTTTCATCTTCCTCTCTGAATTTTCAATCTGTACATATTTTTCGTCAATGTTTTATCAAATAATGGGAGGGTAGGTGGAGTGTGGCTCACGAGCTAAATACTCTTTATGGGTACCATGGGTGGATGGAGAATGGCTGTGGCTGCCTTCTAATGCCAACAACAGTTAACTGAGCCACTTTGTGGTTTGATTAGTAGATTGGTTAATGCTGAGCATGTGGTGGCTAGCCCTTGAGGAAGAGATGGTTTGATTTCCCAGTTCACAGGGACTGTTTTACCTGTTACTGAGACAAGTTATGGGCATAGTCTCATTGTGAGAACTGTGCTCAAGCACAGACAAAAGCATTTGTACTTCAGAGATTCTTTCATAACCACATGTTACATGGAATGTCTACTGTATGCATCTTGCTGTGTATCTTTGTGCACCATAGATATACTTAATTTACAGAGTATGAATATTGTTCAGCTCTGCTCATCATTAGCTTATATGGAAAATATCTGCAATGGAACAAAGTACTTTTGTTTATTCCAGAATATTTTGTTGAATACTGGAACTGGTTTCAGCTCATAATTTGTTTAGTGTCATCCTGGGACATAAATGCTTAGCTGTGCTGTTCTTTTTGGGTGGGTGTCTCAAATGATTGTTTAGAATATTGTTTTTTCAAGTGCTTTCATGGAATGAGGATGATTGAACTTTACTAATTATAGTAGCTTGCTCTATAACAAAACAAAAAATAAATAAATTATTAATAATGATGCTTGTTTTTCATGCTTTTTTCATGAAGGTTTACTAACATTTTTTTCACTAATGCTTAATGGATTTGACAGAAATGTCAGATGTAATTGCTGCTTTAGTAATTGGTTTTAAAGTTTATTGTTACTTTGTTGACATAATATGTAGGGTTGTAGCAAATCTTACATAGTTAACATGCTTTATTGATATGCTTATACTAAAAGCTGTGGAACATGTATGCATAAGTAACAGTTGAAGTTATGTTTGAGCACTAATAAATTAATTGAAAGTAATGCATGATTTGAGTGCTGAGCTCTGCCTTCATGCAGCAGGTCAGTGAGGAAGTGAAGTACGTGACAAACATGGTTCGTAAGGATGTCTTGCGCACTGATCGACATCACCCCTACTTTAGTGGCCCTGATGACAACAGTAACGTTCAGAGTCTGTATAACATATTAACCACGTAAGTCATATCAGAGTTCATCAAATATCATATGGAGAAACTCTATAATTTCATATAGTGTAATTCATGCAAATGTTTTTACTGAGATTAGATGAAAAGGCAAGGTAATGTATGTAAGGTATTATTGTTATATGGTCAAGAAGAATTGAAAAGAAGAAAACTTCTGTGATGATAAACAGTTTTGTGTGTAAAAGGATGACAGAAACAATTTAGAAAGGCATTTAGAATAAGTTTTACATGTTATGGATCACACTGGAATTATGACTAAATAAAACAGGCTTAGTTTGTAGTGGTTTATGCTCAGGAAAACAGAAGAAAAGTACTAAGAATAGTTTCATAAAAATCATTTGGTGAAGAACTTATGATCTTAATGTTCCTGGCTTATTTGTGAAAGTTTTTAAAATATTTATCTGTACTTCATTAACTTATGACTGGTTATATTTGATGAGTAAGAGCTTCTGGAAGAAAGGGAGCTGTTGTCAAGAGTGATCTGAATATGGAAATAGGAAGAAGTGATACAGTTTGTAACTTTAAGAGCTATAAGAGCATTGGGATTGTGAAATGAATATAATATGTGTATGACAAATATAATTGCGTGTGTGGATGTGTGTGTATATACATGTGTATGTGGGTGGGTTGGGCCAATCTTTCGTCTGTTTCCTTGCACTACCTCGCTGACGCGGGAGACAGCGACATAGGTTAATAAAAAAAAAATAAAATAATGACAAATACAGTACTTTTCAAATTATACTTCACTCATACACAGAAAGGCATCAAATTATCTTGCAAACCCTATAGTCTTTTCTTATGTCAATTTTTTTTTTTTTTTTGTAGGTCACTGTGGATACATAGTCTTTTCTTGTGTTCCTTAGGTCACTAAGGAAACATTTTCCCTTTACCTTCCTTCCCTACGAAACCCTTCCATGGAGCTTCCACAGTACTTAGTAAGCCAGCCACATCCATTGGGCTAGGGCATGTTGAGGTTGTGTGTGTGTGAGGCGAGTGCAGAACACTTTGGGAGTAAAGTGCTCAATATCTTCAAAGTGGCATTTGCATCCTGGGTATGAGGAGTCCTGAGATTTGTTGAATTGATATTTTTAATGTTGTAGAGACGAATGGTGTCCAGATCACTGGCAGAAAATTGTTACTTATAAACATCCTGGAAATGTGTTTCCATTTGGGTATATGTGTGTGATGGTGTGGTGTTTAAGACTGAACTGGGTGGGCAGATGTTTAGTGCTTGTCGTGTCATTTCAGCATGTATATTTTGCCAGTGCTGCATGTGTTGGGGACAAAGGGATCTGTGAATATAGGATGTTGAAGTGTGAAGCATGCGAAAGCATTTTTATTTCTCTTTAGGGGTTGACAATTAGTGGTTAGGATGGGAAGGATCTTGTGCTGTGATAAAGAATTGAGTGCATTCTCAAGAGATAATCAAGCCACCAAAAAGGCATGTTAGCCCTTAATGCCTTTTAACAGTATCCCACCCCAACAAACAATGACAGTCAAACACAGCTAAACAATGTGGATGGTAATTTCATCAAATAACTGTTGAAGATAAATATGTAAGGTATTTTGAACTTGATAGCTGTTTGCTTGTTTTCTTGAGATTTATCTACTTGAAATATATTACAGAGGACGTAGGTGATGGTATAAACAAGTAGTTAAGCATCTGCTGAAAGCACAAAAATTTAGGAGATCCTTGCAGATATTCCTTGTATTCAGTGTTAAATGCACTGATTTAAAAAAAAATGCAATTAGATTTGTAGCAGAATGCAGGTAATAAAAGTCAAAATATATTTCTTAGTCAGTGCTTTCATCCCACTCTTACATATTTTTTTATGCCCAAATCTCTTTCCTGCCTTTGCAAAGAATTGTTATAAACTACAAATATCAGAGCTCTCAAATTAATTGTACTTAGAATCTACTGTCCACAGCTAAGCCTAACAAATTACCTCATGGTTTACCTTGATCACTTCATATGCCCTGGTTCACCCCATTCAGAATGCACAACCCCTAAAATATACCACATCACTTTAATTCTTTCTATTCAGTGCATGCTTATTGCTCTATTTAATGTTCAGGCCCGATATTTCAAAGCTTACTTTATTCCATACCTTTATAGAAAATGAATTAAATGTCAATAGAAAACAGAAAATATAGATTATGAGATACCGTACTTCTCAACTTGAAAAGCATGCCATCACTGATGTTGAAGTAATCAAGAATGATGTAATAACAACAATAGATGAATTAAGAAAATTTGATACCGAAACCAGATGAAATTCAAGCACTTCCCAAAACATATGGTGTGAAAACAAATCACTGATACTAAAGATGAGAGAGAGCCTAGATGGCACTGCCATAGCTAAAATTTAGAAAATGGCACATGTCACTGATACAAAAGGGAGGATTAAAGCTTCTACTAAAACAGCATACACTGAACACACTCATGGGACTCACCCTCCCTGCTAATCCTTCACCCTTTTGCACCTTTCTTCCACGACCCTACAAATGCCTCTGCTGAATGATCAGCACATTAACTTCAAAGCCATACCATGGCCATGCAAGTAATATTAACTCAATAGTTTGTACATATCCAAGATGGGTATGATTGGAGTATGTTTTGCTTGCTCATGCCAAAGCAGTCTCAATATAGGAAAGTAATTTGGGTAAATGTTTTTAAGTGTGACTCATATTTTTTATAACAATAAAAATTTTAAGGTGTATGCACAAATTAATCATCTCTTGAAAAGTTTTCATTATGACAGTAGAATTTCCTCTATTAGATCTTGAAATTTATATTGTATAATTTGATTTCCAAATAGTGTACTAAATGCATGAATCAATGAAAAAAATTTCTGTTCACAGTTTTGTTATATTTTTTCTTTGAATCAGATATGCACTGAATCATCCATCAGTTGGATACTGTCAGGGCATGAGTGACTTAGCCTCTCCACTGTTAGTGACAATGCGTGATGAAGCACAGGCATATGTTTGCTTCTGTGCACTTATGACTCGGGTTCACTCCAACTTTCATATTGATGGTGATGCCATGACCCTCAAGTTCCAACATCTAACTGAAGCTCTTATCTTCTATGATATAGAATACTTTTCATATCTTCAGCTTCATCAGGTTGGTATTTTTTGATGATTTCTCTTTTACAAGTTGTACATAATGTATGTAAGTCACAGTCAGGAACACTAATCACTACACCATGGGAGTTCATAACTGTGGAGTTTCCTAATAAGCAGTCCTTTCTCCAATCCTCATCAATCTCTTCCTACATAATGACCCATTAGCTCTGGCAAACCATAATGTGAAGGTCCTTTCACATGCAAACAACCCCACAATCACATCACAACATCCTGGCACCACAGTAGCAACAACAAACAGGCAGCTTTGCATTACAGTAGGAACAATAGCTCATCCATTACCTTTTTACAGGCTGATGATCTTCTCTTTTGCTACCGCTGGTTATTGTTGGAATTGAAGCGTGAATTTGCCTTTGATGATGCTCTTCACATGTTGGAAGTGCTCTGGAGCTCTCTGTCACCAAATCCTCCAAAGGAATCTTTGCCACTGTTTGAGGTTAGAGATGATAATGAGATTTTCTTCTAATAATCATATGAAATATATATTCTTTATATTATTATATATAGAACTGGGTGCTTGTGTGGCAGGGGTGTACTTTCATGTGTGGAATTAATTATCTGCAGATGAGAAAATTTTACTTTCTTTGTTTCCCATGTCTTTCATCTCATGATTCCAGTATGACTGTTCTATCCATATTCTCTTTTAGGAAGAAGTTTTACACTCTTTGTCCCCCAATCTTTTTAATCTCATGGTTCCAGTCTCACTGGATCATATTACATTCTATCAGCATGCTAATACACATCCAAACCTTGTATTCATTAAGCTAAACTGAAAGAAGGCTTCCAGTCTTCTCTAAAGCTTCATTATTTTTTCTCTATGCATACAAAATGGTTTTATCAATGTTTTATTATAGCATCATGCACTTAACTCGTATCCATACAATTGAATTGATCTGTTAACAGCCATTCATAATTTTGCCAAGAAAACACAAGACTCACCACAGTGACCTATTTAAGTGCAGGTAAGGGAGGGATTAGTGTATGTGATTCCAGCAGGTCCATTAGGTAAATAGGCCTGACAAAGGAGTAAAATGTTAAATAGATTGTAAATGGAATAGCAGTTGACAGAAAATATAATTGCTGAAAAAGATATATGAATAGATTCCTAGTGTATCCATGAGGATTCATCTCCTTTGACCATCATAAAACATGAAACTTGTAGGAGCTCATTCACAGTGACTTGACGACCAGGCCCATGATGTCATGACATGGCATGGAGGCAGGAAGCAGCTCACTGCTACCATCCATTTACTTTTTCACTCTGGAACTCCTTGATTGGACTTGGTTGTGCAGCATCTTCACTTTTTCTTGCCTTTTCATCAGAGATGAATATAATCTTTTATCAGTGATGACATAAATCGTAAGTACTTTGTTGTATTTAAGATCTAGGAGATGTTATCGGTGTCAGTTACCTTAATGTAGCTATGACTTAAGACGGTTTTTTATGGTCAGCCATATTTTTTATTATTATATCTATTTATCTATATCTTCAGCCATATTTTTTATTATTCTATCTATTTATCTATATCTCCAATGCCTGCTCCCAACTGGAACTCCCTCAAGGGGATGGTGACAGCAGTAGGGTTTCCATAACTACTGAACTCCAGTGCTGCTTCTTAGTCTTTAGTGCCTAACCCTTAACAGGTCACTGGCAGAGGGCATCTCTAGCACAGTGTTTGCAGAGGCTCCTACCTCATGTTCCTACCAACTTCTTCTACGTAATGCCCAAACCTAATGTTTTTTTTTTTCATTTTATTCATGTTTTGAATTTCTATAGTTCATTACAGAATTTCAGTACAGAAGGGGTCCCTGTACGATTGTCTGTTCAACAATGTTTCACTCTACCATTCTTTATCAATCAGGGAACATATTTACTGAAAACTCTACCATTCTCTATCAATTAGGGAACATATTTACTGAAAGTCACAAAGTTCTCCTTTTAATTTGCTAGAGTTGCAAAATTGTGACACAAAGTCAAGACTTACAGCTAAAATCACCAGTCTTAAGTCAAAGTAAAGAGAGGGAGCCTTGTACAAGTAAGAAATCAAATATTTTTTGAACTGTTTAGATCCTTTTGAATGAGCGATGGACATTTAGAGAACACTTGGTTATGATTCACAACTGTGAGAACAATACAAGGTAATGACAGAAGGAACGTCAGGCTTTTCAGCTTAACAAAGCAGCAGTAGCTGTTTTCAGCGAGTTAATCCTTCAGGCGACAACTGTTTCAAAGTGGCTAAAATTATTAATTGTTCTATTAGTCTTAGACAAAAGGGAAGGCTGGGTGGATTATTTCTATCTGGAATACTTGAAAGAATTCAACAGTGTAGCATATGGGAGGCTGATTAAAATGCTGGATCACAGGTCAACAAAGGATATATATATATCAGAGATGCCTTCTCCAGATGAGTCAAGGTGACCAAGGATTCTATCTTCGTACCATTACTCTTCTTCATCTATGTAAATGTCTTGCCTGAAGGTATGGAATCCCATTATCATATTATATTATCATACTTTGTCACTGTCTACCGCATTAGCCAAGGCTCTGAGGAAGGTAAAAAGTGAGGAGG
>JAUTXX010509586.1:0-12020 GCA_032273605.1 Panulirus laevicauda | reverse complement strand
TTAAAGAGCCATTCGTATCTAAAGGTCACTTTGCTATAAAGTTCAACCGCTGTGGAAAAGACAGTGATTGATAGGGGTCACTATGGATCCTGAGGGTCCTGCTATAAAGCTAATGTTGTGGTACATGGATGTAAGATGAAGTGGAAGGTACAGTGTTGTCGTTTGTGATAGCTGTCGTACATATAGTGAGACACGGCCTTTGCCTTTGGCTGCTCTTTCATGTAGGCTCTTGCCTTAGGGATAACATGACGTTACTGCTGTAGAGAAGACTACAAACGATATAATTATACTATGTAACATGTGACACAAGACGTCTCTGTTACGGATATCGCTATTCTGCAGAACTCATAACTACAACCAGATCATCACAATAGGGGGTCATCTTATAACAGGGATCGACCAGAAGTTTTCGCTGCTATACAGAGGTCTTTGCAGGTGTTCGTGGAGATGTATCAGATGGTGAAGATGCACAAGTTTCAGAATGCAATTATATATGGTTGATTTGTTATGTGTCTCATGAGAATCATGAGGCTGATCCTTATTCTGATCTGTGTGGTGAGATCAATGGAAAGGATCCTCATTCTTCTTACGTTGATAAGATCCTTGGGACAGATCCCTGGTCTTGACGTGACAGTACAATATATCAAGTATGTCTGGCACACTCAAAGGGGAAGGATCGGCGCCGATGCGCCCTTGCTGAGAGATTTGTGAGCGGTGAGCGGAGGAAGGTGTATGCAAATGCCGGCAGGTCAGTGGCTCGGAAGGGAGGAGGAAAAGACTGATAAGACAAGCATAGTATGGGAGGTGGGCACGAGTGGAGGGCACGGAGGAGCAAGAAAAGAGGAGGAAAGGATGAAATGGAGGATGGGGATCGGGTAGGAATCTGTATGTGTGAGATATTCCGGTCTGGCGATGGATACAAATGCTTTAATAATATATGATCGACAAATATCTTAGGAAATGAAGAAACCTGGAACATGCACAAAGGTGAGAAAACCTGACGAGAGTACGCAAAAAGCTACTGCGAAATAAAAAGTTAGCCAGTATGTTTGTGGAGGAATAGATGAAGGAAAGAAACCATTGTAGGGAGCCTACAGGAAGGAGGTCGTTGTAATCCACTGAGAGTGTCACCTGGCGCCACCGCCCGATGGGGTACTACTGAAGGTGAATGTTGCGACAGGTGAAGTGGTGTGTAACGACGGTAAACATAGCAACTCAGACGTTAGATGGAAACAGGAAAGTAGTAAACGATTGTAACCGAAGTATGCTGGTGGCACATACATTCCATGCTCACGGATTGTGTTCTTGCTTTATGATAGGCCTTCGCAATAACGTTTCAGAACTTATGAAAATTAACTAATCTAAAATTTTTTGATAAAGAAAGACGTGATGAAAGTCATGTTGGTGAGAGAGGTTGCACTACTGCCTCACACGCAGGGATGTAGGAGGGTCGAAATGATTGCAGGAAATTGCACGAGTCACCTTGATTGAGAGGAAACGAGGTAATGGATTATAAAATTCTATTACTCATTAATCCTTCCATTAGATTAAAAATTCTATTACTTTGTTAATGAAGTTATTGATAATGAAAGAAGTATTTCATGCCCATATTGGCAAATATTTTGACAAACAAGCGAAGAACAGAATATCTTTAGAAAGTAAACTATCCAAAGAATGCCACAATATTTTTCAGCATGTTCAGATTATTATCGAATAAGAAAGGATTTCTCAGGCATATAGGCAGCTTTGTTTGTAAGTTCTTATGTATCAGGTCATTAGCCATCATCATCAACTCGGCTCCCCTCTCCGTAGGGTGGACCAAGCACACACTGTCATGCACCTTCTGTAGGAACTAATTTCACAGGGCTAGGGTTCGCACCCCAACCCTGCAGGCTGGTGATCATCTGATTATAAATCTCAGAAGGAATTTGTTATTAATATTTGTATATGAGAAATCATATGTAAGTTCATGTAGAATTCATTTTGACCTTCTACCAGAGACAGATTGCTGAGCTGTCTTTATATCAACTAAATAAAACCAGACAATGAGGTCCTTCCAGATGTAACTATGTAAGGGCATGACCCTCATGGATGGCACTGTAAATTTCTAATCATACACCTGTTTACTGGCACTGAAGCCGTGTCATACACTCGACACGGCAGTGCGCACACCTATCCCTCACGTGTTGTCCAGTAAACACGACGAACCATTTTCTTTATTATAGTTTATATCGCATTTCTTCCCATGACGAATGACCCTCCTATTGGCTCTCCTGGAAACCCTATTTGGGATATCCTGAGGCTGTACCACCATTACTGGCGTGCACTACCCTTGCATGACCTGCCTGCCTTGCTTGCGTCATCCATGCTTACTGCTTCCATGTTTCTTTTCTTGCGTCCTGGATCCACTCACGGGCTGGGCTTACATCCAACTAGGGGCGTCAGGTGTGCGGGTGCACGACGTGAAGGTGCCTACACCTGGGGTGGTCGGCCATCCCGCCCAGCTCGAGTGCTTGTGGGCGGCCGGTGCCAAGGGCTTCTACTCCGTCAGGTGGTACAAGAACGGCGAGCAGTTCTACAGCTTCGTGCCCAAGAATACACCGCAGGTTAAGGTGGATCACCACCTGCAGGGAGTCACTGTGGAGGTGAGTGTAAGGTACATGGGGTATGGGGAAATTGAATGTTCGGAGATAGATCGGGTGTGTGGGGAGATTGAATGTTGGGGAGGTTATGAATGAATTTGACTTTGGTTTGTTTTGATTGTGGAGTTATGTGTGATATGGTAATGGCTGAGCGGAAGGGGGGGGGGTCAAAGGTCAGAGGGCACACATTAAGAAACATCTGACCTGTAGAACAAATCATTTAAGAATATTCTGACTGCTGGGCGGAGACTTGCCTCTTGAAGACATTGCCATTACGACTGCAAATTCGTTTACCTCAGATTATGACGTTAAATTTACAGTCTTTTGCTCCACACATGACAGGAGGAAAATCTAATTATACTGTGCAGGATCTGGGAAGTTGAATTTGCGCCTTTTTTTTAAATCTTGAAATACTTAGATTTATGTCGGACCTCTTTATATAAATCTCAAATTCCAATACTTTGTACCACTTTTCATGTATTTACTGAAACACACACACACACACACATACACACACACACACACACACACACACACACACACACACATGTACACACACTCACTTGCCTGTTAAGAGACACGTCAACCTACTCAGACGAGGGACTATAACCTTCATGTTGGTGTCAGTACTGAGGGTGAGCTGCTCACGTCCCACCGTCGAACATCAACCACTTCTCTGTGATCACTAGACAATCAACACGAGAGGCCTTGATCAGGCAAGGAAGCCACAGTGCGTCTAGCGATGTTAACACTCAACAAAGAATCCTTTGATAAATCAACACCTTCCTCTGATTCAGTTGTTCTTACCTTAAGAACGGAACATCTTACTCTCCATATTTATACGACGAGGTCACCATCACATGCTATAGCACGACACCTCATAGGAAAGATCACAATGAAATATCAAATATGAATGGTCGTACGAGTTACAGATCCAACACATTTTGGGTAACTAGTCATTCATTTACATGTAAAGCAAATATTGAGTTGGCCTTGTTAGATCTACAGCCTCTCTGTTCTACTAGCTACGTAACATACCAGGAATAGACGAGACTTCAGCCAATTTATGGAGTCAACAACGACAAGACTCACCCGACCAGTTATCTGTCTGGAGTTTTTTGTCTACCATGTAACACAAACATCAATTGGACGTGTCTTATCAAAGTATGCACAGCTCGGTATCAACACCGCATGAATTAATAAAGATTCTGTGTTGCTGTAATATAGTTTTACCGGATTTACTTCAGACAAAATTCATTCAGTTAATGAAGAAACCCGATATGTAACCATGAAGATTCAAATCTCGTGGAGCCAAAGGGTTTGGCCTCATTCCCTGCTTCAAGACGCGTCAGGATAATCAGATCCTTTTAATGTTATTTTTAGATGCGTCACTTAAATGAATCTGGCGCTTACCATCCTGGACGTCTTCTCACAAAAAGGTTCAATTCCTCGACGAACAGTCGATGACGTGCCTCGGGAACCATGTTACAGGCTTCCTGATACTCCTCCCTCGGTGGACCTACCAAAAGCCTGTCAAATACGTCGTAGAGCAGACAAGAAGTGTACTCACCTTCTTCTCTGTGGTTAGAGGCGGGTTCATGTTGTGTGCTGATGGTGGTGCTAGTGTACATCGCTAGTTTATAGAAGGCAATATCTGGGAGGTTTGCTGCTGGAGGTGGTGGACTGAGAGTCTAGTTGGCTGAAGGACGCAGCTGATTTATAAGAAGTTCGCTATAGGGATCTTGGGTGTGTGAGCGTTGGGCTACGTGTGATGGCAGGTCCTACAGATAGGGAGAGTATCTGGGCTAACAACTGGGACGGAAGGGGGGCGGGGTGATGGTGTAAAGATGTTGATCATGTTGTAGTTAGTTGTAGTAGCTTGAAATAGTGTCTGTGAATTGGATATTGCAGAGTACAAGTGTCATAAG
The DNA here is from genome assembly GCA_032273605.1 of Panulirus laevicauda. Classification (NCBI taxonomy): domain Eukaryota; kingdom Metazoa; phylum Arthropoda; class Malacostraca; order Decapoda; family Palinuridae; genus Panulirus; species Panulirus laevicauda. The sequence continues at coordinate 7,450 of JAUTXX010509586.1, read as the reverse complement.
TCCTCCTCCATGCACATGTGGTGTGTGTGTGTGTGTGTGTGTGTGTCTTGCTATAGAGTCATGACAAATGTTTGGAGAAACACATCCACAACATCACAACAAAAGGATCCCAGTAGTTCCTATTAAAGTTCCTGCCACTAGGTGAACACCTGACGTTAGGTCAAGCACGTGCCACGTGTGCATCTAATAATAGGTCAGGCACGTGCCACGTGTGCATCTAATAATAGGTCAGGCACGTGCCACGTGTGCATCTAACAATAGGTCAGGCACGTGCCACGTGTGCATCTAACAATAGGTCAGAGAGACTTTCCAGGTGTGTACCTAACGTTAGGCCAGTCACATGCCACACCACTTTTCATCTATCACCAACATCCTTCTCTCTCCTGGAACAGTTGTCGCACTCGAACGAGCACGTGGTGACCTTGCAGGAGCTGAGGATGGACTCCGAGGGTGTGTACAGGTGTGAGGTGATGAGCGAGGCACCCACCTTCCAGACTTCCTTCGCCTCCAAGAACCTCACCATCGTCGGTGAGTTGCCTGAGCGACACTGTCTTGTTTTGGTGTGAGGGAACATGAACAACATCGTGATTGAGGAATTTCTTCTTCGTAAATAATGATGATCATGTCGGGATGTTCTACGGTATCCTCTGGTGGTAAGAGAGAGCAATATTTTTTCTTCACTGACCTTGTGTGCAGTGGGTAGCATCAGGTGAGTCACTGTAGTGAGGAAAAGATGTGCAAAAGTATTACAGTTTTCAGGTTTAGTTCTTCTTCCAGGATTTCAGTTGGCTTTCCATGTCTTCTTCTTCCTAACAGTTGTCAACAAGATGGTGAGTGAAGGATGATAGTGAATTATAATGAACATGATGGTGAGTGATAGTGATAATGATGGTGAGTGATAGTAAGCATGATGGTGAGTGATGCTCGCATCAGATTCGTTATTTTGTCATCTTTGGTTATTTTTATGGGTCAAAGGTCATCAACAGAGCAATTCTCTTCGTCCATTACTTAGCGATACATTAGCCAGTGTTCATAAAATCTTGCATAGAAAATCTTTTCACACTTCACACACTGGTCAACACAAGCCTATACTTCCTCGTACTTAGCCTTTATTAGAGATCAAAGTTTACCAAAATTTATGTATTCTGCCGCTAGTCTATTCCACTTTCACTAGTTTTCTTAGAATCAACACAAAGATGCTGATCAAGAATCTCCACAAGAAGTTAGGTTCTGGAGGGAGACACGATGCATCTGGTCGCCAGTGTTGGCCTAACTTTTCTCGTAAAGTTGAACTATTTCAGTCTGTAATCAGACGTACCTTGTGACGTCATCCTTGACCTCATCCTACAAGTGTGACTTATAATTGTGATAATATCATTATCGTAAAAATATCAACGAAAATTTCTCTATTTTTCTATATACTTACATACTAAAATCATGTTATAGCGCTTATGGTATCTATTTGGATAATATTCTGGGCTGATGTGCACACCTAGGGTGGTGTCTCGAAGGATTGGATCAACAGAGGGATTTATGTTTCCTACATACACACACACACACACACACACACACACACACACACACACACACACACACACACCCACAAACACAAAGACATCATCCAGCCGTGGCTTCTGTGTGCCCTGACAGTCAGTAGCGTCTGGTAAGGTCCTCTAAGCTGTGAGTAGTATCTTTATTTATATTGAGGTAAGAGGTTCAGGATTGTGTACATTGCTTTGAATGCTGCAACATTCCAGGTATTGCGTGCAGATATTTTGACATGGCACCTTCTGTCTGGTTGCCATATAACTTCACCCTGAAGTAGGTTGACGATTAAATCCATGAAGAATATATAGAAAGATTTTATGAATTTCGTGATAGACTGAAATATAACCATACCAAATTATCGAACTATAGTTTACATCTCTATACATCAGATCTTAGTCAACACTGAAGGTAGCTTAGCCCATCAAAGTTCGGTCAGCTCACAGCTGCATTGCTCTTTATAAATCCAGAATTTCACATTGTATTCAGAGGTTTCATCCGGAAACCCTTGCATTTGTTGTGTATGTAACGGTGTCTAGCTTCGTGAAACAGACTTATATCCAGAGATGTCATCTCCCGCACATCGCAAAACGTTTACCACTCCAGAACGTTTGTTAAGACGTTGAAGTAAAACGTGGACACTTCAGGACGTTTGGTCTCACACCACTTTCCCCCGGCTAATTTCTGTACGTTTGACTTCCTAAATGACAGAGTTTTGTATGAATTATTTTGTGTTTGCTGAGTCATTGTTTGTGTGTGTGCGTGTGTTGCAGTGATGCCGGAGGCGCCAGTGTTGCAGGGTCTCCAGAGGAACTACCGAGTCGGCGACACGCTGAACGTGACCTGCAGCGCCAGGGACGCCCGCCCGCCCGCTACCATCTCCTTCCGTGTGGACGGCAAGCTGGTGCACGTGAGTACCGCCTCCCACACACCTCACACCCACTCCAGGCTGCCTGGTTACACTCTACCTGGCTGTTTGCATACATTTTGTCTGGTTGTTTGCCTTCCAGCCTGATGGTCTGTTTGCATCCTACATGGCTGGGAATTTACCTTTTTCACTTGTCTGCTTGTTGGTTATCCTACCGTCTATATATTTTCAATCTACTTAGCTGTTCATCTCCACCTGACCGGCTGTTGCCTCTCCACTTGGCTGTTTGTTTAGGTCTGTATGTTATGCTTATTAGACTATTCGTGACTGGTGACACACCACCAAGTTGTTGTTTATCCTTCAACTAGCTGTTTATATGACCTTCACTTGACTGATTGTGAGTTTAACCTTCATCTGATTGATGATTTGTCTGCATGACTGATGGTAGTACACCTGCTGTTTGCTGTTGTCTCTTCTTCCCTTCATCTTGCAGTATGATCGTCCTGCACTTGCATGTTTGTTTGCCATTGACATGGATGTATGTTCCTTCTACATATGGCTTTATTCCCCACCTAACCAGGTCTTGCTAGGCTGTGTGATGGTTCTCTTTAACACCTGGCTTTTTGATTACCTCTCACTTTGGTCTTTGTTGACTTTGCACCTGAGTGGCTGTGTTCGTACATACAGTTGCTTACCTGGGCTTGGTCTAGCGTCGTGTTTTCTTCTCAACGACGTATGTCGGTCGTTCATCCGTTGTCGTTGCAACTGCATTTCAGTGTCTCTTAACCATCTACCTGGCTATACATTTGCCTCCCATCCGTTTTTTTTTTCATTATTTTCCCCATCTCACTGATTTCTTGTTTACAGAATAGTTTGACTATACCTTGAAAATAGTTCCTTTTTCCCACTCTGCCGGAGAGAATGAAAGAGTAAAGGGTGAAAAAGAGGATATATGTGTCAAAAGTCGAGGAAACAAGAAGCGGGAGACCAAAGTGGAAGTGGAAGGATGGAGTGAAAAAGATTATGAGCGATCGGGACCTGAACAAGCAGGAGGGTGAAAGGAATGCACGGAATTGAGTGAATTGGAACAAGGTGGTTTACTGGGGTCAACGTGCTGTCAATGGACTGAAAAAGGGCATATAAAGCTTCCGAGGTAAACCATGGAAAGGTCTGTGGGGCCTGGATGTGGATAGGAAGCTGTGGTTTCACTGCATTACCCTCTCTCAAGTTACAAACTCAGGTTAACCTATGTTCTGGGAAGTATATTCAGAATATTTACACATAAAGTTATCTCTATATCGTTGATTCAAATCAATATATCTACTATGTTTGATAAGAGAGGAGAGACCTGAAGTCATCCATGAAGATTCTCATCCAGTGAGGCTGAAAATTTCACAGTAGTTCACGTATTCATGAGAGTGCTCTCTAGTTAGGATTACTGTAATTAGCATTTCTTCAATTCTTGCATGAAGACGAAGTAAATGTTCGTGATATTTTGGCAAAAAAACTAAATTCTTCTTTAATATAGATCCTATGTGATCTGTACACGACTTGTATTTGTATACATAGTACAGTTGCCCTTTGACGTCTTATGAAACGAAGATAGAGGAAGCGGGGAAAGTCAATGGCTCTCCTCTGTTACTGGAATGGTACAATTAATTTCATTAAGAGAGGAGGTCAAGCGCCCTTGTTAAACCTACGATGACGCGGAGCAAACCTGACCTCTGACTCCACACAATCGGGGTCAGCAAGATATCCTCTACGGAAGTAGTCTGATATGTGAATTCTTCTTTGATCTCATCCTGGAACACGCATAAAACACGTCCCTTGACCATCTGCAGCCTGGCTCGGGGCGGGTGCAGGAACTGGCGACGACGGAGGGGTCGTACCAGGGAGTGTACGACACCATGAGTCGTCTGGTGCTGCCACTGTCGGAGCGCCACGTACCCTCCATCAGGCTGGTGTGCAAGGCTCAGGTCAGGACGCTGCCTACCGAGATCGCCGCCACCCTGAGCGTGGACCAGCCCAGGACCCCCATACTCTCCTTCTTCAACCAAGGTGAGCTGAAGTGACCCTCAGGTGGGGCAAGTAATTACCCGTCTCACAGTGTCTCCTTAATGATGTCTCACTACCTGATACAGACAAGTTTCTTACGTAAGACAGAGTACTGGCAAGAGACCAGACTTTTAATTTCCATTTCTTATCTTTTACATTTAATGTAATATACTGAACATTTGATAGCTAAGGATATGGCTTTGGTCCAGGAAACTTCTCATAGTGAATATGTTTACTTATATTTCGTGTTAATCCGTACAATCCACGATCAGTTTGGCTTCCTTTCTATCCGTTTTAAGTCCACCTTCTTACTGTCTGTGATCTTGAGTCCCGCTCGAGACAAACTTTCTTCGAGGAAATTTCGTGGTCCATAGAAAGTTAGATGCGGTAAGTCAGTTTAGGGCCAAGAGTAAGTCAGTTCGAGGCCATTGGTAAGTATCGTTCACAGCTTGCACCTCATCAAACCCCACCTGCGTTCATAGCTTGCATCCGAGGCCAAAGTCAGGTCAATCCAGAGCCCAGGCCTGGTCACAGTACTGCCCTGATCATGACCCAACCGTCTGGGTACCAGGAGGGAAGGCTCTATGCTACACGTCTGCGACCTGAGTCTCTTCCCCAGCAGAGGTCATAAGGGTTCTAGGGTCGCTGCATCATCCAGCCATGAACAGTGAGATGAATCACATCCGGGAAGTGTTACACAAGACAACACAACTCGGAAAAACGATATGACGGACAGGAGTAATAAAGGGAGCTATAAAAAATCCATGGAAAAATGTACAACACTTACAGAAAATATTTTTAGAATATTACATGTTTTGCAGGTTTATTCTCCTGGTTGCGATGCTGCTCTTTACATACAGAGTTTAATGTCTTCCTAACATTGATTCTACTGAGGGTTAAGTGCACATTTCCTTATGACCTGGTAAGTTTATATTGGAATTTAATCTCGTTAAATCAATATTGAACATTTCTGAATTTTACAACAAATTCTAGAACGTTATGATTATCATCACTTGCAATTACAAGTCTTGTTTTTCATTTTCAGTTTGGTCATACCCATACAGAGACTTAGTCTTGTCTTTTGGTGACAAGACAATAGTTATGGAAATAATTCTGTTTCTACGAATGTATCACACATTTGGTAATTCAAACACTTGTATGAGAGTGTTACATGTGGACTCTTATCCAGAAGGTCACTAACACTTCCCCTGTTGTGTTGCTTGCTGCAGGTGGTGGTGTCACGCCCGCCTGCTTGGTCGCCCTCCTCTTGCTGGCCGCCCTCACAGTCCTCATCACCAACTACAGCTGATCGCCACACCTGCCTCGCAACGTGAGGTCCCCTGGCCTGTACCGTTGGTTTCAGGTCCCCTGGCCCGTAACTTTGGTGTCAGGGCCCTCAAGTACAAGCTGCTGATGTGAGGGGTCCTTATTTCTCTCGCTGAAACACTTCTCACTCAACCATCAGTGTGAGAGTTGTTGGTTCCTAAGGCACCACTGCTGGTCTATCACACCCATGGCTACGGGGACCTCGGCTCTGCAAAGTTTGGAATGTCTCCCCACTCTTTTTTTTTTGCCCTGTGAACATTAGTGTCACCATCAAGACCTGCTTTGTGAACTTTCCCGTCGTGCCAGGGGCCGCTGAAGGGATACGAACGTGTCATCATTGTTGCGTGTGTCACCACAACTTCTGCAGGGACACTGTGGACTCCCTAACTCACCCTCTCAGGGTCCCCTAAAGGCGTCACCTCACCCTGGGTGTCCCCTAAATCCTGAACCTACCGTCGTCTCAGGACCTTAGAGAAGGTGAGGTCAAAGCGTCTAGCCCAAGTTTGTGGGATGATATGCATAACGCGTCTTTTGCAAGAAGAGGATCACAGTGGCCAAGTTGGAGAAAAGTCTCTGAGAAATTTATTGGCTTAACAAGAGGATGAACTATCGAGGATCCCAAAAGTCCAAACTTTTGAAAGTATTTGGTAAAAGTTCAGATTCCTGGGCCCTGAGAGAAAGATAAAAGAAAGAGGGAAAAGAATTAGAAAGAGGAAAGATAAAGAAATAAAGATAAATACATATATACATAAGATAGAGATCCTTATTGTTATATGATCACATATAATTATATTGTTATATGATCACATATGATTCACCAAACAATGTTCCATCGAGGTAAGCGTAGTTCAGAGCGACCACTAGACCCGTGCTTTTGGAGAATACGTAGGAAGGACCTGTGAGGTATGTGTGGGAAACACGTCGTGTCTAGTAATGTGGAGACAAGTCCTGAGTGCTGGACTGAGAGAAGCATCTTATAGCAAGTGACGTCCCTCTCACAGGTGCCGTGAAGCAGGTCAGACACACATCACACGTGAGTGAATGAAGGGCGCTAAAAAATATACATAGAATATCTCATTTTTGAAGCGAATCACTTTAAGTAGATGATAGATAGGCAAGGGAAGTGTATTGACTCATAAGATGATAGCAAAATGAACTAGAGTGATTCAGACACACCCACACAGGTGTTGGATCTTACCCACACGACATCCTCAACGGAGTATCATTCCTGTGGACGGTGGACACCTACCGCCCTTCCACAAAAACCAGTGGAAGGCTAGCGGGAAAGTGCGGGTTACCTCATGATAATACTGAGATTGTAACTCTAGTGTTCCAAGGTCGATCATACTGTGCCATACGCGTGGAATACGTTGTGCTGGTTGATATTCTTTGTTCTTATTTTCACAATATTTTCATAAGACTTAGAAATTTCCTTTAAAAAGAGAGTGATTTAAATGACTTCAACACTGATATAAAGAAGCCAACAATTGCTAGATGACTCACAGTGTACGAGACAGAAAACCAACTGTTGTAGTGAAGCTTTCGTTTCATAACAAAGATTTTTATCAGTAAAATGTTTGTTCGAGAAGAAGTCTAGTGTTGAAGGGACGAATATATAATTGATGTGATATGAATATATAACTTCATTTGTATGAT
>JAUTXX010509564.1:0-12021 GCA_032273605.1 Panulirus laevicauda | reverse complement strand
GTACAAGGACTATTAATCTTCTTAAACTATGTCAATGTTTTGCCAGGAGGGATGGACTCTTAGCTGAATGTGTATGCAGATGCTGCAAGGTTTATGAGGGTAGTAAAAAGCGAGGAAGGTTGCATCAACTCAGAAAGGGACCGAAACAGACTCCAAAGTTGGTCTGACACATGGTAAGTGAAGTTGAATTTGAATACAAGTAAGGTAAAGAGGATGTATTCCAGAAAAAAAACATCATAATGTGTATCGTAGAGCAAGAAGTAATCTGTTGGAATCTGCATGGGTGAGAAACTTGGGAGGCGACATCACCCCTAACCTTTCGTCATGAAAACAGTTAAGAAGACCAACCAACTGTATGCGAGCTGATGATACAAATACTTCCAAGTTCATAGACCAAAACTAGAATATACTTCTCAAATTTGGTTGCAGCACCCATATAAAGACAAAGAACCACTGGAGAAGGTCTAAAAGACAGCAGCAAAGATAGTTCCAGAATTTAGAGCTTGGCCCCATGGAAAAGCTAAAGGCACATATGTAATTGCACACCATAGAAGAGAATAGAATGATAGGTAGTCTGACCGCAATATTCAAGTTTATAAACAAAACTGATGAGGTAAAGTATAAACAATTCTTTGAGAAGTGTCGAGATAGAAACACCAGATGGCATGTAATTGCACACCATAGAAGAGAATAGAATGACAGGTAGCCTGACTGCAATCTTCAAGTTTATAAACAAAACTGATGAGGTAAAGTATAAACAGTTCTTTGAGAAGTATCGAGATAGAAAAACCAAATGGCATATCATGAAATTAAACTTGTTAACAAAGATGTAAAGAAATACTTTCATAGTATAAGAGTTGTGGATGAATTTAGTATAGTGTGTGAGGATATAGTAAATGTGGACAGTAGATAGATGTTTAAAATCCTATGAGATAGTAGAAATGGTTCAGGAGTGTGAAACTCCCTCCACGTATACTACAAATAGGTAATTGCAAATAAATTAATGCATACATACACAGTTTCCAAATTTGAAACACGCACATAAACAAACATGCTGTACACACAGAAACATGCCAACGCAAAATCCTTTTAACTAGGACCAGCTTCAGTTCTCCCCTAGCTAGAAGCCATTTCTTCCCCCACAAGAACACATCTATAAAAGGCACAATATACGTGAGCAGCTCGTCGTAAACCCGGTCAGCCCGGTGGCGGCGGATCAAGTGCTGTCATGAGGGAAGAGAAACTAGGAGGAGAGGGGTCCCATGAGGAAAGAGGATCAAGGATAGAAGGAGAACCATGTAGGATGAGGCCCCATGAGGGAGATGAACCAAGAGGAAGAGGTTGCATGAGGAATGAAACATATAAGAAGAGAGAAGCCATGGGGAAGAGTGGACCATGAGTGCAGAGGAGCGATAAGGAAGAGGCAAATTTAGGTAAGTAAAGGGGACTCACGAAGAGAGTGGATCCTTTAGTGGAATATGATCCAAGAGGGAAGAAAATCCATAAGGGAAGAAGACTAAGGAGGAAAGACAATTCATGGAAAAAGAGGATCCATGAGGGATGATAGCCCATGAGAGATGCCGACCCATAATGAAATATGACCCTTGAGGAAGAGAGCCTGCAAGAATGATTATCCATTGAAGAGGAACTATGGGGAAAAAAGAAGGAACCATTAGTGAAATGAGCCCGCAAGGAGAGAGGACCCATGGAGGCACAGAACCTGTGAGGGAAGAGGGCCTTTGAAGGGAAAGGAACCTCAGTAAAAATGACCCAAAAAGAAGTCGACCTATGAGAGAAGAATAAGATAATCCGTGGATGCAGAGAACCTATGAGGGAAGCGAAACTATGGAGGAAGAAGAACCATGCAGGAAGTTGACCCATGCAGAAGTAAGACCCATGAGGGGACTGTACAAATGATGGGAGAGGACCCATGACTGGAGAAGACACATGAAAAAAGAGAAACTATCGTGTTACAAGCACTTCACTGCAACTAACCGTCGTAAGATCGACTTGTCCTCTGGAGGAATTTAGCAGCTGCCATAAAGCAAGAGGACAGGGAGACACCAAGAGTTGTTACTGATATAGAGGATGGCGACATATCAAGATTTCCTATGATGATAGAGGACAGTGACAGAGTAAGAGTTCTCAAGATGGGAGAGGACAATGGCAGATCAAGAGTTCTCATGATGGGAGAGGACAACGATTGATCAAGTGTTCTCATAATGGGAGAGGACAGCAACAGATCAAGAGTTCTCATGATGGGAGAGGACAACGGTAGATCAAGAGTTCTCATGATGGGAGAGGACAACGGTAGATCAAGAGTTCTCATGATGCGAGAGGACAACTTTAGGTCAAGCGTTCTCATGATGGGAGAGAACAACGGTAGATCAAGAGTTCTCATGATGGAAGAGGACAACTTTAGATAAAGAGTTCTCATGGTGGGAGAGGAGCTATCATGAGGAGGTAGGATCCGTCCAGTGGTCGTACTACCACAAACACTGTCCCTGAATATTTCCTTGAAATTCTGCTCTCATGAGCGTGATGTGCTGTCAAGGGCTGGTTGATGGATGGGTTGTTTAACCTGTCAATCACAGGGGGATGGGAGATTTTTATGCCCTCGTATAGTGTTGTGGATATGCTGTATGATTTTTCATATGATGAAGTAAAACTGTGTGCTGATCGATAGTGTAGTGATAATGTTGGATATTCACTCTTATGATATATACGGACTCTGTGTTCTTTCTCATTTTCTCATACAATGTAACTGAGTACCTAGTGCTTACATAGTATAATAGAGACGTTGTGTGGCTTTTCCTGTTGTATAATAGGGATGGAGTGCGTTCCCTTAACTGTGAGGGGACGTTACGTGCTCTCATATGCTGTAATGGGCACGCTGTTTGTTCATTCACATAGTCTAGTGGGTACGCTGGCCTTTCATATAGCGTAATGAATGTGCTCTGCTTGTGTTCTTTCATATAAATAAAGTAGTGAGGGTGCAGTGTGTGCTCCATTATGATGTGGTAAGCGTATTATGATTCGTATGGTGAAAAAGTTTGTGCAAAGGTTTTGTCTGTTCATGTAAGACTTTAAAGGATTATGTTCCCCTTTAGTAAACAACAACGGGTTTTTCGTTGTAAACATAAGAGAACAGAAAATTATGTCCTTTTCTAAAACATACAGAGGAAAATGTTCTTTCATGTAAATAGTATACATTCGTACACAGGATTAAAATGGGTCAGATTATTTGCATATGTATTGGACGGATCATCTTCATTCATACAGGTAGTGGATGGGTTCTCATCATTCATACAGGTAGTGGACAGGTTGTATTAATTCATACAGATAATCGACGCCCTGTCACCATTCATACATATAGTGGACGGGTTGTATTCATTCATACAGATAGTGGACGGGTTGTTTTCATTCATACAGATAGTGGACGGGTTGTATTCATTTACAAAGGTAATGGACGGGCTGTCTTCATTCATACAGGTAATGGACGGGTTGTATCCATTCAAAAAGGTAGTGGACGGGATGTATTCATTCATATATGTAATGTACGAGTTGTCCACACTTTTTATGGATAGACTGCCTTCATTCGTCTAAAGAATGAATGGGTTACCTTCATTCATGTAAGTACCAGACGATTTTTCTTCATTCATATGCGTAAAGAAATGGTGGTGTTTAATTTTATAGATAATGGAAGGGTTGACCATGATTTATAGATAGTGTAAAGTATGTCATCTCTCAGCGAGACTACGAGAGGTTGTTTCTATCACACAGACAATAGAAAGATTATATAAGCTGTTTTATTGCTGACTACTACAGATGGCCAAAGCATGGTTATGGCCTAAAAAAAGGAACTATTGGTGAATGAAGAAGTCTGTGAGAGCATAATGTTCCTCCTTAAGATGTGTGCATCTCTCATGACATTGTTCTTGTTATTGTGATAGTTTTCTTGATATTTGAGTGTAGAAGTTTTTATGCCTGAAATTACGTTTTCATATAATGTAGTCAGCATTTCCTTTTTTTTTATGTTAAGGATATGATATGATGCAACCTTTGATATACTCTATAAATATTTTTTTAATTTTTATCTATATTGCAGATTTACAGTATCTACAGCTATTGGCCCCATGACCGCTCAACTATTAAATTAGATAAATCTAATGCCATTAGAATGAGGCAAGGTGAGCAAATTTTATCAAGTTTTCTAAGGGCAAGCAAAAAGATTGCTTATGAAAGTTAGTTTTGTGTTTGTTTAATGCATACTTTAGCTTTTAGTGTACCTCTTATCGTAAGCAAGATGATACCACAGGTTATAAGTGGAAGTTACATATTCATTACACATTACATTCAGTGAAACTTTTAGAATACACCTTCATTTCATAAAAACCATATTATCTCTTTATAACAGGTTAGTCAGGATTTTCAGTATATGCATGGCTGAGGTGTGCCAGAATGCCTGTATTTTGCCTTTTATATAAAGGTAAAGGGGATAAAAGTGAATGTTTGAATTACATGGGTATAAGTCTGTTTAGTACGCCTAGTAAGTTGTATAGGAGATTGATGATAGAAAGGGTAATTGTGGAGGAACAATGCGGTTTCAAAAGTGGTAAATGATGTGTGGACCAGGTATTTGCTTTGAAAAATGTGTGTGGGAATGCATGGAGAAAGAAGAGAATCTGGAGAAAGCATATGATAGGGTTGGTAGAGATGCTTTGTGGAAGGTGCTATGAATATATGATGTAGAAGACTACTAAATGCAATGAGGAGTTTTTATCAAGAGAGAAAGGTACATGTGTGAGTAGGAAGAGAGGGGGATGAGTGGTTCCAAGTGAAGGTGTGTCTGTGTTAAGGATGTGTGATATCACCATGGATTTTAAGTCTGTTTATGGATAGGGTGTTAAGGTATGTAAATTTTAAAGAAAGGGGCAGATGTACAGTATGCTGGGAGTAGGTGTGTTTGGTAAGTGAGTCAGTTACTTATGTGCATTAGAAACAGCTCTTGTGGCATTTTCAAGTGAGAAACTGCAGCAGTAGGTGTCTGTGTTTGGGAGAGTATGTAATAGGAGTAAGTTGAGAGTTGATGTGAATAAGAGTAAGGTTATAAGGTTTAATAGCAGGGCACGACAAGTTGGTTTGCATATGAGTTTAAATGGGGAGAACCTGGAGGAAGTGGAGTGGCAGACTTGAGTTAAAAACTACAGAGGTTGCTGTCCAGTTTGGGAGTGTGGAAAAGGAGGAATTTTAAAGTTAATGTGAATACCAATAGGTTCATAAGGTTTGATAAGGGGTTAAGACAGGTTGGTTGAGTGTTAGTTTTAATGGGGAGATTCTGGAAGACAGGTTGGTTGAGTGTTAGTTTTAATGGGGAGAATCTGGAAGAAATTAAATGTTTTAGATCCGTGGGAGTGATTGAATTGCAGCAGGTTGAATTGTGTGGGCTGAAGTGAACTATAGTAGTCTCAGCAGTGCTAAATGAGTACTAACTTTGGGTCCTAAATGCAAAAGAATGGAAGTAGGTAGATGTATTGGAATTGAAATATATGAGATTGATATGTGGCATTAAGAGGTTTGATTATATATGGAATGACATTGTAGGAGAGAGGTGTATTTGTAAGCAGAGTATGCCTTAGAGAGCTAAAGAGTTTGTGCTGAAATGGTTTGGAATCTAGGTTAGGGGTTCCATTAACCAGGTGTTAGACATTGGCCCGTTACAAAAGTCCTTTCATATCAAGAAAAATTTATTGGTCCATTTGTTTCTCATAGAACATCATAAGTTCAATGTTCAGAATTGTATTTCTGATGGACAGTACTTTCCTTGCCAGATGAATAGAGGGTCTTACATATTCCTGCCTCTTATAGAGTTAGTGGAAAAGAATCTTTCTTTAGCAGTAACCCAAGGCCTTTCTCTCCAAGCTTCTTTTATAGAAGGAGTATTGTAATACTTAGGCAGATGCCTTATTGAGATCAAACATAATGTCATCAGAAGTTGACATAGGAATCAAACATAATGTCATCAGAAGTTGACATAGGAAGGAGGCTTTTAACCAAATTTTTTCCATAGGAGTGGCACCCCAGGTGAATCTCTTTGCCACCAGAACCAATATGTTACTGATGATTTATGTTTCTCTACTTTTAGACATAAATGTTGTTGCAAAACACTCTGTCTTTGGATTAGAATTATTCAACCAGAATTTATCTTCCCCCATCAGGTCATGTGAGAGAAGTTCTTATAAAAGTATCTGGTTTACAGGCCTTAGTGATAGAGGTAGCCCCAAGCAGGACAGACAGTCTTGATGCTAGAGACTCCTTCAACAGTGCTATACTCCTTGGTCGACACCTCATGTTCTTCTAGACCACCTCAGCATCTTTGTAGGACCCTAACCTCAAAGTTCTTGATTTTGGAATTCATGCATTGGGATTTTTTTTTCAGACACTTCTACAGGCAGACATTTGGAGAAGGCCTAACAGATGACCTTTTACATAATACTCACCATTTTACTCAAAAACATTACCATTTGTTCAGTAAAACCTTTCAGTCTGTCCTTAAAGAATCTTATGTCTCGGATGTGACTGAAGCTTCATGTTAAGAGTTTTTCTGTTTCCTTTATCATGACAAGAATAAAACTAGTAGTGCAATTGCCTCATAAGAGTACCCTTCAAGAATGCCTTACTCAGGGTTTTGGTATTAATCTGACAGGCCCTGCTTGGTGTAGACTTCTCCCACCTTTCTTTGTTAGCAGTCTGGTTGCTTTTCTAAAACATCCCAAGTTGGAGCTTTCAAAAGTCTTAGGCTATTTACTGTTTACCAGTTCTTTTGGCAGGTTTTTTTTTTTTTTTCTTTTTCCCTCGTTGATGGAGAATAGGTAATGAATAACCCAAGTTTTGCCAGAAAAGTTTCAGTTGAATGGAATATAAGTCAGATGAAGAATTCAATGTGCCTAACTAAGAACATTAAATTTTGATCAGTGATTGTAATGCAGATCATGATGTGTATTATTTTTTAGCATTTATATGCATGAGATAGAGGAAAATTATCTTCCAGTTTGATTGCAGAAATTCACTTAACACATCATCATCCTGTATTTTAGTGAATGCTCAGTTGGCATGGAGCCAGGATGAATCTCGTACACTTCTCCAGCTGTACCCACAAGTTCTGGTTGCCCACCTAAGTAGTGGGGACCATCAGCCTATTGAGGAACTTTGGTTGCAATTGGCAAAGGCATATCTAAGTACTCAAAATGACCGAAAACAGTGTTATGAGGTAAATAAGTAGTTACTTTGACTTTGTTTCTTGTTTCCATGTTGTTCATAATCATATATTATGGAAATGTCGTCATGATTTGAATGCATATCAAGAATTGATTAAGGACACAGTATTTAGTGATATCATCTGTTATATACTTTAAGTATTTTGCATTGATTGAATACTGACATAATGAAATTCATATGTCTTAACTAGCCAGAGCCATATGAGCTCTAGAGGAAGCACTTGCTCACAGAGGGTTGGAGCACTGTTTTACAAAAATAATGTGTATTCACCATCCTCCTACAATAATCAATACTACTATGAAGCCAACTAATGCTTGTTCATAGACCAATCAACCAGAGTAACAACCATCTGGCCCATTTTATCATTGCATGGTAGTAGTAGGTGGAACCTGTCAGTCTCCATTCAACACCACTCAACTTGATTATGCTTTTTCCATGTGGACCTATTGACTGTTGCTTCTAGCAGCCTATAACATTTTTATATCTTAACCTTTGTTTCTGGCCTTAAGAGATATCATATCTTCAGAGTTTTATGTTACATTATTCTGTTATGCTTTTGGTTAGTTAGGCTGGTCAAGTATTCATTCGTTAATTATTCACTTGCAACGTTCTGTGCAGCTTTTCTTAGGTTGTTTGTTGAAATTAATTCTTGTATTATAAGTTATATTTCCAGTATGTTTAACCTCTTATGTCTCATTACGTTTTCTTACCAGCCCCCCAAATTTCCATTTTTCAAGTTGATAAAGGGATGTATTTAACATGACAGTTTCAAAGATATTAATTATTTCATACTTGTTCACAGTTTCCTGCATAACCAAGGTAGTGCCAGGAATAGATGAAGAAATGACATATGTACTGCATTGAAACCAAACCCCCCCTATGCACAATCAAACCCCACAACCCCTCAAATCTTTCCTCAACCACTTCATGTGCTGTTGCTCAATCCATTGACAGCATTTCGCTCCCTTGTAAACCACGTTGCCCTAGTTCACTCCATCCTGTGTATGCCTTTCACCCTCCTGCATGTTCATGCCCTGTGCATTTAAAACCTTCTTCACCGACATCCAGTTTGATTTCCCTCTTCTTGTTCCTCCCTGTTCTGACTTATGGATCTTCTCTGTCATCCTCTCCCCATTATTGTCTCCATCTGAACCATTTCAGTACACCTTTTTCAGTTCTTTTATTTGTACTCTTCTCATTACTTCACTCTTCTTTCACTTTATAATTTCTTACTCAGTTAACCCTCTTTATACCTCATACTGTCCTTGCCCTCAAACATTTATCATTTCCAACACTTTTACCCTTTATTTTGTGCATTGTCTTTTATAGCCCATACCTTGCATCCATTGAACACTGTTAGGACTACTGTACTTTCGAAGAGGCCTGTCTTCACCTTCCTAAATAGTGAACTTTCTTTTGACACATTCCTTAATGCTCCCAGGACCTTCCCCCTCACCCACTTACCTCAGCTCTCCTGGTTCCATTCGCTACCATATCCACTCATGGGTATCATAAACACTTCACTTCCTCCATGTTTATTCTGTTCAAACTCACACCCCAACTGTCCTGTCTCTCTTCTTTGCTAAACCTAATACTCTTGCTTTGATTCACATTTACTATCAACTTTATCTTGTCATACATAATTCCAAACTCAGATATGCCAGCTGACGTTTGAAAGCTTCATTAAAACTCAAGGCAAGCTTTTCTTCCCTCTAGTTGAAATGTTTGCTGAATCAGATAATTTATAGGGTACTGTAGTTATGCTTAGTTCCCCTCCCTCTCTCTCCTAGTATCCCTCATTCCACTTTCCTAATTCACCACCACTTCAGGTCCTCATCAAAATCATTATCAGTAGGTATCATTAAATTTTTTTCCTTATTTATATATGGTATGGTAAAAGTTGTTAAATCAGGTAGTGAAAAGTATATCACATAGTTTAGTGTATTGATATCAGCTAAATTGTAAAAGAATTGCTTTGGGGAAATATTTGGTCAGGAATTTATTTTCCCATATAGTATGGGTTTCATTGACTCATGGAATGACATTCTGCTATAATGACATATCTTGATGAATGTTATCCCATAGCTGTACAATCACTAGTGTTAAGTCACAATTAATGATTAGTGTAATGATAAATTGATAATTATGATTCATGAATGGAAGGCTTTAGATGCTTCTCATGATAAGTTATATATTTTGTGAGAGGAAAAATTGCTTAAATGTGACATATCAACTGTGTAAAAATGCTAAGGAAATTCCTTCCCTCTCCGAACAGTCTTTAAAACTGGACTGATAGAAGAGGTTTGTAGGCATGCTCTTACACAGTTGTCAGACCCTTCCAAGGAAGGTTTAATTCATGGTCTGCAGCTAGGAGAGTAGGAAACAATCTGAAACTCCTCTTAGGATTTCTTTGTCAATCTTTGTCATTCTGTCAATCCCTCTTCTTTGTTGATGTGATCCAGAAATCCTCAGAATTGTGGAAATTTATACCTATACACTTTAACAATAAAATTTTTCTGTCAACAACAGGTATCAAGAGAACCAGTGTTGGAGGCAAAGACATTTATCATTACACCAGTAAAAGTATTTTTAAATCCTTCTAGGGCAGAATCTACCTCATTTTTTTCTTCAAAGGGTTTTGGAAATTCAAAAGGTAAAATTTCTGTTATTCTAAAATGAAGTATCTTCATGGGAAAAGGTAAAGCCTCCAAACAGTTTTTCTCCTGAAAAATCCCAAATTTGGAGAGTTCAGAGATATAATCAAAGCAAATTACATGGAGTGCATTGTAACAATAATGATGAGGAAGTAAGGATGAGTTTACATTACATTTCACATAGATTTGAGAGGGATTTGAAGAAAAAAGTTTATCACCACAGGTTTTTATTACATTGATTTTAGCCTCTATTGCTTTAGACTGCTTCATGTTTAACTAAGGAAATGGTACTTCCTTCACACTCAATGATGTATACCAAAGGACATTATGATTGGAAAGTGGTAGCTTCTACTTTAACTTTTGTAAGGGATCTCCAAGTGGATAAGATTATCAAGAAGGATCATTGGCATTTGACAAGACACCTTTATTAAATGATACCTGGTGTACTGGTGTCGCCATGCTGTCAGTGGACTGAACCAGAGCCTGTAAAGTGTCTGGGGTAAACCATGGAAACTTCTGTGGGGACTGGTTGTGGAAAGGGAGCTGTGGTATCGATGCATTACATATGACAACTAGGGAATAAATGTGAGTGGATGTGACCTTTCCTCATCTGTTCCTGGTGCAACCTCGCTGGCACTGGAAGCAGCAGTCACGTATGAAAAAAATTCTCAAATCCAGTTGATATTTCAAGCATGGTTCATGAGTATTTTGCCACTGAGGATGAGGATATACTGCAAAAGTCAAATTTTCACCAAGGACAGGATTTTCTCATGTTCCCTCCTTCATGTGGTCATACTGTTTAATGCTCATAGGGCTTTTGGCATTGTTTAATTGCTGGTTTTAAAGTCTGAAAAAATAGTTTCTACTGAAGGCAGAGCACTGTTAGCACCCATTTACTTTCCATCTCTCCCTTCTGCTTTTTCCTTTTTGAAAGAACATTTTTTGTATCATGACTGTAGAATGCTTAAGGCATAGATTTCTGTGGGTCCAGAGTGATTTGGGTTGGAGGCCAGGAAGCAACACTACTATTGCCACATCTGTAAATTATAAGGTTGGATTGGTCTGTGGTCAATGGATCTCCATTATAGAGTATTAGCTGACCTCACTGATATGATGGTGCTCAAAAAGGGTGAAGTCCAGGTGGATACACTTATTTTTGCAGGGTAAATTTTTTTTTTTCACTACCTATTAGCAACTACTTTATTACTTCTTGGAGATTTTTTTTTCAAATTTAAAGACCAGTATGTTTAAGACGTTATTCTTCAGTATTTCGCTTGCAGAAATTAGATACATGTACACTGTCATTAAGATTGATGGATCTTTGCAGATAGAGGAGCACATCTCACTTTTACGCAGAGGTTATCGAAGTCAGAACCCATTTCCCTATGTTGCTGAGATGCAACTCCTGGAGGAGACTGAGCTTACTTTAGGTTTCACCCCTGATCCATTACCAATAGAGAGCGATCAGTTAGTTCCATACTGGAGTCACACAGCTGCACACCTCCTCTTGGATTTTGTTGTGCATCACCGGCAGGAAGGAGTTAAGAACTCAGGGCTTTTTGAGATGGTTAGTCGAGACCTTGCTGGCTGTGGATATAGGTAAACTATGAACTTATATTTTTTATGTATATTTTACTGATACCTGGTTGAATATGTACCTCTGTAAGACATTTTCTGAATTTTTTTACTCTCGTGTTATGATATGTACTTTTTTTAATGATCCCCTGAAGATTATTTTTTAGCTGTCTATTTAGCTAGCTATATCCCAGATGCCTATTCCCTCCAGGAAGTCCCATCGAGGGGATGGCCAAGACAAAAGAATCTACACTTACTCTTATCCCTGTCCTTACATGCCTCCCTCACATACACCATTCCATACATTCTTCCCCCATTTCTCTTTCTCTAATAACAGTTTACTGAATTTAGGTAGCTTCCCCTCCTGTTTTTATTTTATGAGAGAAGGAACAAAGGAGGGGGCCAATCAGAAAATACTCGAGATATCACAGAACTGAGAGGTCATAATACTAACTAGTTAACTAACCATGAAAGAGCTTAAGATCAAAGTGGGCTGGATATTTCCACTCTATAA
>JAUTXX010509542.1:0-12021 GCA_032273605.1 Panulirus laevicauda | reverse complement strand
ACGTGTGCGTAGTGATCCTCAGGTGACGTGTGCGGTGAAGTGATGCTCAGGTGACGTCTGGCGCGGTGAAGCGATTTGCGATGCAGGTAATGACGGAAGCAAGAGATGACCAGAAGTAAGACAGTGAAGATGGCGATGAATAAGAGTGCTCTCGTCAGTAGGGATGGCGAAGATAGGAGTATGAACAGTAACTATGAGGAGAAAATTGTGAAAGCACATACTTACGACGAAGGCTTGCAACGAGACTGCCAAAAGGCAGAGCCAGCATGTGGCGTGCGTGGCAAGATCTAGACTAAGTCATGTGACTTAGGAGTTGCCAAGCGTTAAGTCAGTTGGAGGCATTGAATGTTTGTGGACTGAAAGCCAGCAGCCCACGTGTGGGTGACGCAGAGAAAAGGCATCAACCTGAACCTGAAGTGCTCGCTTACTGCACACCGTCACTAGTCCTGCCGGTAACCAGGCATGACCAGTCATGCTTGGTCGGTGGCTGCCTACTATTCACTACAGAGAGAGAGAGAGAGAGAGAGAGAGAGAGAGAGAGAAGACAAAGAAGATTTTCTTGTTAGTATTACTGTGTGGTAGTCTTGTGTGGGTAGCTGCAGGCTTCCTTATATTCTGGGAAGCACTAGAGGGAAGAGGGGGGAAATTAGGTCTGTCTCCAGGGGGAAGTATGGTGTATGGCAGCTGCTTCTAACCACTGGACGGGGATCGTGGCGCTTGGGAAGGAATTCTTATAATTGGAAAAGTCCCATTAACTTTATAGTTTCTCATACTCCATCCTGCCATCTTTTTTTCGGTCTTACCTGAATGGGAGGGAACCCATGCCTCCTGAACTATGGTAGGAGCCGTGAGCAGTAGGAGACTACATACCTATAGGATGAATTCATCATACCGTCAAGCTGGCGGTGAGGAAGGACCGTCAAGCTGGTGGTGAGGCCGGACCGTCAAGTTGGTGGTGGTGAGGCCGGACCGTCAAGCTAGTGGTGGTGAGGATGGACTGTCAAGCTAGTGGTGAGGTTTAAGATAACCTGTGGTGATTATATTCATAATGTGTTTTTGTTAATAATATTGGAGATGTTTTTGGTTAACGACCAGAAAGGTTTGTCAGCAGGATTCAAAGCAGCACATTTTACAATGGTGTGCTTGACTTTAAGAACATCTTTGCAGTAATTCCAATCAGAAATTAAACTGGATCCAGATATAGGGTAAGGGAAAAGAGTCTTGGCTCAGTATCTGTGCCTGATACGATAGGCTTCAGAGCAGATGCGATCAAACCATGATTGGGGAAGAAGGATTGCGTGGAAGATGGGATGTAGGACTCCAGCCAATATAGCCTTTGCCATGCGTTCAGCACAGCATGAGGCATCCCAGTCGGTTATGCAATACCTGTCCCAGGGAAAGTTGGTGAACTAGCCACACAGAAAAGACTGTTGAACTCTCCCAAAGTGCCGAAGTTGGTGTTTCAAAGGGAGAGAGTGGACGTCACCAGTTAGACCAGACAGAAATAAGACTGTGGTTTGAGAATCTTTAAAGAAAGAAATGCTACGTTTATAGTAAGAGGATTCAGAGAAAGACAAAAAAAAAGTGCTTTCGAAGATTGGTCGTGATGACGGTCGGAAACACGTGTATGGTCATTATCTCTTGCACATCGTTAAAGAAGGAAAAGAAAGTTTCGTCTACGCCAATGCTTGTGGCATACAATATATTGAATTCCCCTGCATAAGGGAAAAAGATGAGGAAAAAGACGAAGAAGAAATAGAAGAAGAAGAAGAAGAAGAAGAAGAAGAAGAAGAAGAAGAAGAAAAACAGTTGTGACACTAGGATGCAGCACCAGGAGGCAGTGGTGACAATCATGGGACACAAAACCAGGGTTTTGGTGACATGAGATGCGGGGATTTGAGCACATGGCACTGAAAAGTGTTCTACCTCGTGGCAAGAAGTTAAACAGAGTTGTACATAGTTGGAGGATGTGAGAGTGGGAGAGGATGGGGGTGGAGGTATTTATGAAATATAAAGGTGAAGTCATAGGGGGGTTCTGACCCCTATGACTTTATCTGAGCCAGAGGACTTCAGAATTAGAAGGCTCGAGATTAACAAAACAAGCAAGGGAGTTTTTGTATAACAGTATGCGCGAGCACCATGCTTGGAGGGGAAACAATGGTAAAGACTAAAATAGATCTGATATCATAGAATGAAGCAGACTTGGACATTTAGGTTTCAAAAAGGTCAAGCAAGGAAATGGAGATATGATGCTCTACAGGGGAAGGGTAGATACGAGACAACGAATGTTGCAGAAATGAGAAGAAAAAGAACCAGGTCTGAGAGCTATGTCTGCAGACTGAAGTTGGCTCTAGTCGCTAGATGTCAGTAATGGAGCACCTGGGAAACACCCAGCCAATCTCGACTGTGGCACCTTTACGATTCGGCACCGGATAATCAAAGTGGGAATATGCTGTCATGACTTTTGCGAAAAACGTATGAACACTTGGGTTTAGAGTAAAGGGTTGTTTCAGTTATGTATAGTGAAGTATTGTGCTATAGATGATGTGAGTTTGTAGGTGGATGGCAGGACTCGATGTGGAGGTGAAGCAAGAACATAAAACTGCCCTGGGTGGGGGTGGAATGTTTCGTCAAACTCTCTTCGCAAGTTTCTGAGCTGAATTCTTTTTCCATTAATATGCTACCTTTAACGACATGCTTAGTCACAATAAGTTATGAGGTAAAAACTTGCGTGTTCTCCAGGGAGAAGATCCTCGCCACTTTAAAGTACACAATTCAACGGTTAAAGAACAGCTTACTTTTAGAATTAAAGTTAACGCGAGCAGCTGTCAGGCGTGATTCACCTTTAGGTGTAAATATCAAAACCTCTAACTTTTTCCTTAACAATACAAAATATACCCGTATCCTATCAAATTTACTATTCGGTGCGGTTACAGCTGTTGCAAAATTTCCTTCTCCATTCGAGGGATCTCGACCTATTTCATTAAAGATAGGAATTTATCGAAAATATACATTTTGCAGCCAGAAATGTGTGTTAAAATGGTCGGGTGGGGTTGCTGAGACTAGACTGAATAAGACGAATCTATTATGGGAAACTTCTTAAGACTGACTTCAAACAGCTGGTTTAGGTTAAAGAGTAAACTTAAATAATTGATAACTGACTTTTGGAACTGAACCATTTCTAATTACACATGATTGGTTGTAGCTACCTTTTTGAACTACACAGGGAGGGAGTTTTACACTCTTGGGGCCCCATCTCTTGAACAATCTCTATTTTCATACATCTGAAGTCTATGCATTTTGCTTGCATTGGTGACGTCCTGTCATCTTGGTGTAATTTCCTAATGTGAAATGACTTCAAAATTTTCAGTTGTTTTCACTTACAGTACAAAAGAAAATCTTTCTACCGCGATTTCGTGTAATGTTTCATTTTTACAGCGTAAACATTGGAGCAGTTTAAGCTTCCGTAGCTTGACAAAATTAGAACAGCGTGACAGCGAAGATATTTTAAGATTTTGATTAGATGTGGAAAAAGTATTCGATCTTTTCTAATTATCTAAGTAAGGTTAAAATGAGGAGTAGAATTTACATTGGAATATAAAATGATGTTATTCTGTTTTGCTGGCTGTTATCAACGTGTTTTTCTCATAAAATTGAGTCACCTATAGTTGCCCCTCGCCAGGTTCAGGTAGAGAGAGCGAATTCGGGAACTGTGTCCTTGTTATGGACTGGAAGGAAGGTCAAGGAGCAGGACCTGGCCATGTTCAGGGGCAGGTTTCTGGCCACGAACAGGTGATAAGTGGAGGTGAGACGCCAGCAACAATTCCTGCAGGCTTAGAGGCTCTCTATGCAAGATGTCGCAGCATCTATCTTGACCAGCCAAATCCACTGCAAGTCACCGCTCTTGTCAAGTATTGGTAATTAATGACAACCTTCACCTAAATAACTACTTAATGTTTTTAGCTTTGATTAATACGATTATAATCTGTGTGTATGCAAGGATTTTTTTTCGGGGGCATGCATGTAAATGTTCAAAATCGATAAATTCAGAAATTCTTGTGCCTGTCTTATGGTGCAGACTTATTTTTTGTTTGGTATGAGAATATCACATGATTTCAAAGGCAATATTATATTAGTAATATCAGTTGCGTAAAGCTTACACTGAAGGGTAAGATCATCAATAGATGATAAAGGTTTTGTTCCATACAGGTAGTGCAACGGTTGGAGATTGGAATGAAAGTGGAAGAAATTGACTTGCAACCTCCAGTTTTAGTCTGTGATATTAGATACGGTGATATTGGTGAAGGTTATCAATATCAAGGGAAATCTGAGGTCTGGAAAAACCCGCAGTGTACCAGAATATTGTGAAATCAGATGAGCTTGTAGAAAAAAGCTTAAGACAGAAAATTATAGTATCTAGTCAAAGAAAAGTAGGGAATTGTTTCCTTTTTAGTTCTCCTACCAGATCAGTCTCTGGACACTGACATGCATCTTAGATACTGGAGCAGTAAAGTGAAAAGCTATTACCCTCCCGAAATGAGAGGACATCATATTAGAATGCTAAAAAACAGTCAAGAAATAAATGATACATAGCCCAGTGTATGGCTGATTTACTGTTGATCTAAGCAGCACACAGTGTGGTGTTGATATTTCTCTACGAAATGTTGTTGCATATTTTATTATCAGGAGGGTTAATGACATCTGCTTAGTGAGCCAGCACTTAAGTGGTTGTCAAGTTGCACTCCTCTGACCCAGGTAGCTGTCTTTTCTTTCTGCCTCTAACATGTGGACTACTGGCATTCTGTCGACAAACATACAATCTCTCCTTATCATTCATGATGCTCATTCTTTGTACCTCTAGATTTTCTTACGTTGAGCACTATGTGCTTGTCCTGCCTTTTGGCAAAATGGTAGGAGCTGTAGATAGAAGTAGGTAGGAAGATTTAGGCAGGAGCATTAGGGAGGAGCATTAAGTAGTAGTGGGTAGGAGCATTAGATAGAAGTAGTCATCAGGAATATTAGGTTGAAACCTCTGCAAACACTGTGGTAGATTTGCCCTCTGCCAGTGGCCTGTTAAGGGTGAGGCACCAAAGGCTAAGAAGCAGCACTGGGGTTCTTAAGATATGGGGTCTCTGTTGCCATGGCCACCCCTTTGAGAGAGTTCCAGTTGGAACAGGCATCAGAGATGTAGATGGATATACTATATTGTATTATATTTTCTAGATATGCTTTGAGGTGATAGTGATTCTTATTACTGTATGTTGAAATCTAATTATTGCTTCCTCCCCAGGTTGGGAGGACCAGATCCTCTTGATTACATCAGTATGTATGCCAACCCAGGGAATACTAAACTGAACATCCCTCCTCACTGGCACTATGTTAGGTACGAGTTAGATTTGAGTTTCTATGTACGTTGTCTCTTTTTATGCACTGGCACAAACTGCTAACTTATGTCATTCTCATTTTATGTAAAGTATCATTACTTTGGTGAACAGTGAATTGTGGAGATTTGTTTGTAACTTGTGTAGATAATAGTTATTACAGAACCAGTGAAACTGGAAATTATGCTGTAAGATAAAGTGCTCATCCTTTCATGTTTTCGTGTTTAAAAGCCCTGTCTGTACAGGTTTGCCTTTTTCTTTGTTAGTGAGGTAGCGCCTGGAATAGATGAAGAAATGGCTTAATTCGCTCACATCCACACTCTAGCTTCTATTTGTAATGCACAGAAACCAATGCCCTCTTATCCATGACAAGGCCCCACAAACTGTTCTTTTTTTCTCTGTTGCTTCTTCATATACCCTTGTTCATCCCATTAACAGCATGTTAACCCTATGTATACTACATTGCTCCATTTCACTCTATCCCTTGTGTACTTCACATCCCTAGCACGTTCATGCCCCGAACCTTCAAAGCATCTTTCACTCTATCCTTCCACCTCTTTCTTGGTTTCCCCTTTTTCCTTGTTCCCCCCACTTCTAATGTATATATTCCTAGTCATCCTATCCTCACTGGAACTCCAATTCCGCAAAATGTATTTCCATTGAAGATACATTCCTGTGTACACTAGATCTGATCTGTGCAAATGTGAATGAAGTTAATGATAATGATAGATACCTCACTGCGATATTTTTATGCCATATGAACTGCATTAGTTTTTTTTAACTAGTTTTTATTTGTTATTGTAATTTTTTATAGTATTACTGTGTACTTTGGTCAGAAACATGTTCTTAAAATATGATGTTTATGCATATCAGAACCAAGATAAGCATTGACTGACTTTGTTGTGTTGTAGTGGTAATGTTTGATAATGCTTGAGAATATTATTGTACCCCTCTCATAAACAGGTTACAATTATTGCTTAGCATTTTATAGTTCATCATCATTTGTGGAGTCACCCCTTTTATATCCAGTAATAGCTCATTCTTTGTAACCAGACTTTCCCAAGATGAGCACCATGTGCTAGCCCTGCCTTTTGGCAAAATGGTAGGAGCAGTGGATAGAAGAAGTAGGTAGGAACATATAGGCTTGAGCATTTGGTGAAACATTAGGTAGAAGTAGTTGGTTGGAACATTAGATAGAAGTAGTCATTAGGAACATTAGGTAAAAGCCTCAGCAAACACTGTGCTAGATTAGCCCTCTGCCAGTACCCTGTTAAGGATGAGGCATAAAGGCTAAGAAACAACACTGGAATTCTTTAGTTATGGGGACTGTTGCAGTGGCCACTCCTCTGAGGGAGTTCCACTTAGAACAGGCATCAGAGATATAAAGAATGGTTACTTGATATATTAATTTTTGTTTGAAATTTCTCTGTTAGTTTGACAATTTTGAATTTGTTCTTGTCTCATTGATTTATCCTTTGATGGGCACTTCACAAGAAAAGCTTGTATGAATGACCCTGGAAGTATACAGCCATGTGTATGAATTGTTTTTGTGATGAAACATGTAAACACTACAACTAAAATTTAGCAAGTTATATGATTTTGAAGTATTTTTTATCACAATCTGTCTCCCCTAGCTTTGGGTGCTCTGACCTTCATGGAGATGGCCGAGTTCATGAGGCAACAGGGCCAGAATGCCCCAGTGGGTTTGGTTTTGAGTTAACGATGCGCTTGAAGAGAGAAGATGGAGAGAAAAATCCACCCACTTGGCCTGCAGCCATCATGCAGGCTTTAGCAAAATATGTTTTCCAGTCTGGTAAGCCAGGGATGGATAAGTCAAAAAGTAAATTGGTTAATTTCTTATACTCTGTTGTTGTTACAAGAATTAGAAGATTCAGCAGAACTTTTGTTATTTGTAATCATAGATTAATTTGTGGACATAAGATTGACAAGGATTTTGTCTACAGAATTAATTTGTGAAGTAGGAATTGCCATGAAGAGGTACACATGCTGTTGTTTTTGGATATTCGTTACTAGGCAGCATTAGGATTTTAAGTTATACTTCAGAACTTTTTTGGGGTGTGCATATTTTTGCTTTTTCGGGATGTCAAGGGCTGTTCACCATGCAGATTCATTTTATATTTCTTTTGAAAGTAATCCATTAATCCACACCATTTCAGCATACCCTCTTTAGCGTTCTCAACTACATTTTTTTTATTACCTCACCTCTCTCATATCCTTTTATTACTTACTCGATCAAACCCACTTACCCCTCATATTGTCCTCAAACATTTCGTTTCCAACACATGTACCCTCCTCTACACATCCTTGTATGTAGCCCTGTATATTATATGGGCTCTAAGAGAGGTGGGCTCTATATGTGGATATTTATTTTTGTGATCTTTTTGCCCATCATGGTGCTGGAAAAGTGTATGTTTATTTGGATAGAATGTTATTTGAGAGTGTTGTGTAGTTTGTTACTTGAAGACTTATGAGTAATGATTATATATCTTGATTATATAACACAGTTGATCGTGACTTTGGTTAGGTTCTGTTTTTTTTTGACTAATTACCTGTTCTGTTTCACTTAGCAAAATTCAGTGGTGCAGATTACATGGTAACTGAAGATAGATGAAAGGAAAATTCAGTGGTGCAAATATCATATATGTACATGGTTAATGAAGATAGATGAAAAGCTGTATTACATTGTGAATTTATTTATTTATTTTTTCATTTAGAAATGGTTATACTACAGGATTTTTGATAACTGATATAATTATCTTTGGGGATAGGGGAGGGAAATACTTCCCATGTTTTTCCTGTGTGTTGTAGAAGGCGAATAAAAGGGATGGGAGTTGGGGACTGGAAATCCTCCCATCCTGTGGGAAAATTAAGGATTTTCCCTCTGAAGCTGTCACATGTTCCTAACTCTACCTTGCTAATGGGAAATGGCAAATATGTTTGAAAAAAATAAGATAATCTGCTTTACCTTGGACAACATCATTAACCAGGTTGTGCTTACTTTCTTTTCTTACAGAGTCTGTATTGTGTGTTGGCGACCATGTGTCTTGGCATTGTCCATTAGATAATAGTGAAAGTCGGGTGCAACACATGTTGATGGGTGAGGATCCGCAGCTTGGAAGTGTCACAACACCTAATGGATCTGTACAATTTGTACAGATAGTTGGGGTGACTACAGAAGAACTGAGGGCTGCTCAACACTGGAATGGTGTTGGTGTTCTTGATATAATGAAGCGAATGCCAAGGTGAGACTAATTTATGTAATGTATAATTTTTTGCTGTGAAGAAATGTTTGTGAGAAATACTTTGAGAAAGAGAATGACTTACTGTATATATCGCATTTATAAACATGGATAAAACTTATGCTTGCAGGCATAGGACATTTAATTTGCCACAGTCCTAGAAATCTGGTAAACTTGAACGTTCATATTCTGTGAATTTCTTAAGCGTTTGTAGGTAATTGATATAGATGGGAGAGAAATTTGAAATTCTGACAAATTATAGCCAGTGGAACATACCCCGCCACCCCTGACAAATTTCCATGGGAGAGAAACGTTGCTAATAGTTACTCAAGTGATGCTCCTTGGTTAAAGTATACTAACATTTTTGCATGAAAAAAGTGCAAATGTGTATTACATATTTGAGCTCAAATTTTTGGTTAAAAGTTGTGCACAGTACTTTGTAGTTTAAAAAAAGTACAGAAACCAAAGAGAAAAGAAAAAAGAAGTAATATTGAATAAGTCTGAAAAATGTGGCTCTCTATCTATCTCTCCATCTGTCTGTATCTTTGATGCCAGTTCCATCTGGTAACTCCCATCAAGAGGGTTGCCACGGCAAAAGAGTCTTTAGAGAAAAGATGATCAGTGAGTGCCAAGTGGCCAAAGGTTAAAGTGGTAAAGTTGTTCTTCAAAGTGACAATAAGAAAATATTTGTATTAGAGAAATAGAAGAGGAGAAAACTGATATATTTAATGAATGGTGTAAACCAGGTATGATGAGAATTATCTCCTATGATTAATATGCCCTTTTGTTCAGTAAACTATGTTGGGAAAGGAAATGTAAGATCCTTTTATGTGTGGTTGTAACACATCACTCCTTAACCTTCCACCTATCAGGCCTGAGCAAAATAAACAAAAAAGAAGAGAGGAAGCAAGGGAAGGAGAGAGGAGAAGGAAAAAATTGACATTGAAATGAAAAAGAGGGAGGGGATAGATGTAAGAGAGGGAGAAAACTGACACGATAGATGAGTAGATAATCATTAAAAAGACAAAATATGACTGATAATTATTTTATATATAAGTCCACTCAAAGTGAACAACAGGGAATCAAGCTGAATTTGCTTGTAATCATTGTGTTCCCTTGTATGAATATGAATTAAAGCAAAACATGTTGCTATTTAAAGAGACTATATATTTTGTGTATCCTATAGACAGTCTCTTTTTACTAAACCATTTGCTGTGATGCTCTCACTTCATGTACCTCCCTGACTCAAACATAACACATCTGCCACTCTATCGTTGAACATATTCAATGATCCTTCAAAATGCTAAATCCATCTCCTCGTCACATCATTTCTTCAAGTTACCACTTCCTCATTTTCCCCTTTCACTGATGTTTCCATTAGTTCTCTTCTATTTCTCTCAGTTTTAACCTCCCTCCAAACATTTTCTTATTCTTCTTAAAGTTTGTTTGTAATTGCTCACCCCATTTCTCATTGCCCTTTTTTCAGCACCTTCATCTTCCTGACCTCAAACTGTTTTTGTCATATATCTTTCAATCACTTACTCTCTTTCTCTGAAATGATACCTAAACAACTCTCTTTCCTCTTTCATTGGCAGCTTAACTTCCTCATTCCTTCTCTCACTACCGTTTCACGCTGTCTGCATGCCAGACAATTCCCTTGCACATGGCTGTGTTGCTTCCCTATATGCTTTCCATTCTCCACCCACTCCTCCATCATCATTCACTCCCACCTTTTTGCCATTTTACAGTCAGACTGTCATGGTATCTCGACACAAGCCTCCTTCAAGCTCACTAACATTCACCACCTTTTCACCTATATCATTACCTCTTGTAATAACCTATACATATCTTCACCTCTGCCTCCACCAAATAATAATTAGACATCTCACCATCTGTTCCCTGCCCCTTTCAGCAGGAGTCTTTCTTTTGCATGCTTAACATTTTAATAATTCAGTAAATAGCCTTATTATCATCCACTCATGAAAGACTTCTTCAAAAGACCATCATGCCTAATGCCCAGTTAAGTCTCTCTGAGGTTTTTCAGACTTTGTGGAGTTGATCAAGGGGACCATTTATTTGTGTCCTTTGAACCCTTGAAACCCTATTTTTATGAGGAATATCCCATTGTGGATTAAGAAACTTGTTTAATGATTTCAGTCTAGACTGTACATAAAAGTACATAAAAGAGAGGTTGGTCTGCTTTAGCCCCCTTAGAAACCATTCATGAAAGGAAATCGAGAAAAGTGGTCTTGGCACTCATCTACTATCTTTGTCAGACGATACTTTAGTTTAAACGTTATGGATCAGCTGTGTGTGGCCCTGGAATTCCTCTTTTCTCTTTTGGGAGATGCAGATTCCAATGTCCTTTTGAATCACCACTGAAGGAACATATTTCAAGTTCTGGGTGTAAACTTTTTATCAGAAAGCTCTTTCTAAACCCTCCTCCTTCACATCAGCTTTTTCAGTGAATGAAAGTTTTTAAGGCCACTTACAGATGCACTGCATTTTATTCATATTGGTCACAGGCATTTGACAAATGAAGGTCATATTTTCCCAGCTTTCTGTTGAGATGTTATAAATAATTTGTGTCCTATTTTAATTTGATCTGTCAATTTACAGTGCAGGAGGTCCATGGATGCTGACAGACATGCGTAGAGGGGAGAGCATTTATGAATTGGAACCATCTGTAGCAGAAGAAGTAGAAAATGGAATTGAGAGTGAAGGTTCCAATCTGTCTGGTGTGTCAGCCAGAATAGCATGGGCAGAGGCAGAGCTTGGTAATATGGTAAATTGATTTAGCTTTTTGAAGCTTTAAATGAAATAGTATGTGGAAGGAAGAGGTAAAATAACACTGCTCTTGGATTTCTGCAGATTATGTCTTCTCAGGACAATAGCTCCTTCAGGAAAGTTTCTTTTCTCCTGTTATCATTCATTTGAATTAGAAATATAAATTATTTTTAGTGTCCTACAGCCGATATCCTTTGTCATTGGTCAGTAGGTCATCTAATATCTGTCATTCCCATGCGTATTTCAGATATCTGCATGTCTTGTCATTATATCTCCTCTCTCTTGCAATTTTTTTTTTGTCTCCTCATATACTTAAATAATACCAATTTACCCCTGTATGTATTTCCTCACCTATTTGAGATGTTTTTTTTTCATAATCTTTCTAAAGCCATTATATCTGTGACATGTACAACCATCGTATTATATTTTATTTTATAAAGCTTTGCAGCAAGTATGAATTATGTACATGTGTATATATGTGTATGTCTATGTATGTATATACATGTATACGTTGAAATGTATAGGTATGTATATGTGCGTGTGTGGACGTGTATATATATACATGTGTATGTGGGTGGGTTGGGCCATTCTTT
>JAUTXX010509531.1:0-12022 GCA_032273605.1 Panulirus laevicauda | reverse complement strand
AGAGAGAGAGAGAGAGAGAGAGGTTAGCACGGCAGCATTCGTATATTTTGAAATAATTACGGATGCATGAAGGGTGTCATATCATCTACCAGTAATTACTTGGGACCTCATTAAACAAACTAATCATCTCATTAAAACGTTGATGACAGCAATCATTATTAAAAAAAAAGGGTAAAAAAAAAAGAGTCGTACACCACATAAATTGAACTTCAGGTTTTCCTGAGCTATAGAACTGAAATAACAAATATAAGTATATACTAGAGAAAACTTAACTTTGGATAAGTCAAACGATTCTCTTCAAAAATGCAATACTAAAACGATATTACTGAATTACATTATACGCATTAAATCACTTTGATTGTGTTTCCAAGGATTACATTAATCTGTATATCGTCTTTAAAATCTGATTTCGTATATACTTATATGTAACACTTGTTAGGTTATCATCATCAGAAAACAAGGACATTGTGCTGGGCAATCCTCTTGTAAAACATATTTTGTATACATTTATATGTAATGTCAAAAATCATCAAAGGTAAACCAGTATGCAAAGGGTAAACCAGTATACTACACTGGACAGTTTACATCACGTGAGGTATCCCTCATGTCAGAAATGATACGGTCATTTGCTTCCCATTCCTCTCACGGGAAAACACAGCTTTGCCACTCACTGTTTCCTTGATCCACACACAGGCTGAGTCTGCTACCGACATGAACATGACCTCTGATATAATGCCATGGGCGTAACACAAACCACTAGGTAAAGGCGAACACACACAAACACAGTGTAGAAGAGCACACAGCTATCATTGTTCCCTTGCTCCCACACACTAGCCACCTTCCAGCAGATGTATATATATATGTTAAGGTCTCACTAGCGTTCACAGTCATACGAAACCGATCTGTTCCAGGAGACCTTCTTTTAGATGTCTCAGTCTTCTGTAAGGCAGAGCTTCGCTTAAGAAGCAATACCCATTACGTGGAGGCTACATCGACACAGTGAGGCTAGAGAACTGGTATCATACACTCCCGTACTCTCATAGTATGAAGGGTAATACGTAACAGGGTGGGATGTAGTTGACGGTGAAGATACACCGTAGCAGTCACCATTATCTGGAGTGGTATAGAGAGAGAGGACGTGTGGAAAGAAGAGACGAATTCCAAAAAAAAAGCATGATTTGTGTTAGTGGATGAGCAGCGACACTGATGGCTAGTTCAACCAGTGATGTAAAGATGGAGACTTGTGGATTAGATGCAAAAAATGAAAGAAAAGATTATTAACTGTTGAGGTGAAGATGAACTGCAGCAGTGAATGTCACTTTCCAACAGTGGAAATGAGGTGTATTCGTAAGATTAAGGTGCACCAGTGAGGTTACAGAGGTAAAGACAAGCTGTAACTCTAAACTTGAGCTTTACCAGTGGAGATGGACTGCGTCTTTCTTTTTTGGGGATGGTTTAGAAGGGAAGAATAATTACAGCAGTGACAATGAACCTCACCGGACAAAGATCAGAGAAACAAGGAGGTTCTCCTAGTGTATTAGACTGTAGAATATGCCTTGGTGTTTTCGTCAGCTGGTATAGAAATCACTTCAACTCCCTCGCTGGCCTAAAATAGAAACTTCTTATTCCTATGCTATATCTTGCGCATCAGGAGGCATTTCTATAAAATCTGATGGTTGCGCTGAGTTGCTTAGCCAAAGAGATGAAGGGAAAATAGCCCAAAGTCTATTTTGTTTTCGCGAGGATAAGTACGAGTTCAAGCGGGTTTGGGGTGAGTGGCAGGTTGTCTGTCATATAAATTCCCGTCGGCTTCAGAGGAGAAGACACCCCAGGAACCCTGTGAATGGAGGCGATAGATAAGAGAATAAACTTTTTTTTTTGAAAAAAAGGGTTTTCTTGATCGTAGGAGAAGAAGCCATATCTTAAGAGCTAGATGATTTACGTGCGGAAAAACTATTCATTAACGAGATTCGTAATGCTAGTGGAGATTGTTGAAGACTTGTAAGGCATGAAATGATTAAGGTGTCTCATATTCGTCATTACGTGACTAGAAACTGGTAGCGTTCTTTTTACATAGTCGTAAGCGATGTGACATCCGCTATATGTACAGCACAGCTGGAGATATTTCTGCTAAAGAAGCAGTACGGCTCTTAGGAGAGTCAGCAGAAACAGCTGTACAAGCGAACACTTCAGTGACAAAGTGAGCGTTTCGAGAGAGATATGGGTGTGGGAGGATAAGAGGTTGAAAAAAAAAAAAATGAAATGATATTCAACAACGTTAGATTGGATCAGAGACCCGCAAATGTATAGATGAAGAGGATCCCGGATCTAGGACTAGTGTTGGGAAACTTTGGATGGGTTCCAATCACTTGATGGGGAGTTAAGGAGCCCCTGGGAACCTTAAACAGCCTTCACCCACCGGT
Organism: Panulirus laevicauda; assembly: GCA_032273605.1. Lineage (NCBI taxonomy): Eukaryota > Metazoa > Arthropoda > Malacostraca > Decapoda > Palinuridae > Panulirus > Panulirus laevicauda. The sequence goes on along the minus strand of JAUTXX010509531.1, from coordinate 9,599 downwards.
AAGAACGTCCTAACTTGACGTATTAGAATCACCGACAGTGCCCACCACCTTCCTCAACCTTTGTTATCTTGAAGTTCATGTCCCTTGGGAGAATTTCAAGACAAATGTCTTCTGCCAAACTTCAGTACTGAAGATGAAGTGCTATGTACCATCTCATGATTAAGTATGGAGTATCCTCTATATATATATACATGAGGATCAACATAAATCATCTCAAATCTCTGTGGGGGACGGTATTGTTGTAGCAGGGAGAACCAATAGTGGTGTCATGTGGGTTTTTGCAAGAGATACCCCTTCGTTACAGCAAGAGTCATAGGGGAGAAACAAGGCATTCCCATGCTGTAAAGAGGTGGAGGTTGGCGAGGCTATAATGCAGTCACACAACGAGGTAAGTTAGACCTTCAGTGATGAAAGGAACGGCCAAAGTTTTAATAAAGGACCTTTTTACCCCATGCAATAGTCAACGGAACTTTTTTTTTCGGGGGGGGGTCTCTGATGAATTGATGTCAGAAGTTCAACGAAAGCATCAGCGAGCGAAACTGGTTAGCCTCAATGTCTGACGGCGCCGAAGACTTAAAAGGTACAGTTCGTCAGGGTGACAAGAATCTTAAAACTGTCACTATCAACACACTGTCGTCACTGATTCTAGGAAAATGTGTCTAAATGTACTGTTGGACGAAATTCCTATTTTTGTTCAATAGAAATGGATTCTTATCCTATTTAAAGATGGTGCTCCGTTGTTCCTGGATGTCTGCTGGGTAAAACTTAATGCCACTAAGGACAATTACTTATCATAAAAGAATGAATCAGTACCGACTCACGATTATGACGACAAACTAAACATAACCAGAAATGATTTCAGCAGAAAAAATCAGCAAAGAAATATAGATAAGAGCGAAGAAATACAGATGTCTGCTGTACGTTGAAGAATAAATAGTCCCGGAAATTTATTTCTTGGGGAAAAAGGATTGTTTGGTCCTCTACTAGTGTTTCCAGAGGATAACAAATATTAGAATTCATGTTCAGCATGTAAGGCGGCCGAGTATATATGCCTAAAGTGCACTTCCGTGTAATAATCACATCATCAGAGGAGACACAAGAGAGAAATAACAGTCAGTTGATATACAACGAAGAGACGTAGCTAGGACGCCATTTGCTAAACAAGTGATTGTCCAAGACAGACAACGAGCGTATCATAAACTTATTATGTGAACCCCTCTCCATTAAGAACGAGGCACAAACAAAATTAGAACATAATATATTGAAACACTTCTATACTAGAAAGAATCATGGAAAATATATCATAATTCTCTCAATTACCGATAGATATCCAGTAAATATGATGCAAATGCATGTACAGTGTGTATCCTTTTCCAATCACCCGACCCAACAGATGAATGTCAATGGGATATTCGATCATCAACACCTGATCCAATCCTCCTGCGGCCTCGAACAGCAAGGTCATAGCTTCAAACTGAAAAGTGAAGCTTCAATGAAGAAATAAAAACATAAAGAGAATTAGAAACAATAGATGAAAAAAAATATATGTATTCAAATTTGAGCTATGAAAATGCTCTTTCACAGAGGGGTTCCAAAAACACGATTTAGTACGAAACGAAGGAGAAATAGAAAGAGTAAAGGCGATAACATAACAGCGAGGATTCGAACCGCCCCACTAGTGTGGAAGGTTAGGAATGTCAACAAATAGAATATTAGCGCCCATACAGAGAGTTAACCCACTTCGATGAGTGGAAATTGAAAGACTCAATAATAAGGTATTATAACAGGGAAAAACGGTATCATAATAGGGAAACTTACAACCATAACAAGCGCTTGCATACCTTTAATTTGGTGTAGTTGCCTGCTTTGAGTATTCGCTGACTGTCCCCTCTTACCCCCACACACACCCAACCCCTTCACTGTGAACGTCTCTCTCTCTCGTATTGCTTGCTTGCATTGGTCTTCGTCTCCGTGTAAAGCTCTTGAGGGAGCAGCTCCACACGAGAAGTGGGTCTCAGAAGTGCCGTGTATATCCTGAGGTCCTCGCTAAACTGGGCCAGAGACAGGAGCCTAGACAGATAACCCTGGCTAGGCCAGCACAACCAGCCAGCCAGGTCCTCACCCCACTACCCCCAACCCGACCTCCTATCCTGCTGTGTTATTGTCTGAACCGCTCGGGGTTTGTGGAAGGGCGGCTTCTGCAGCTGAGCTTGGGTGTTGGTGCTGCTGTTCTTCAACAGCAGCTGAAGCTGGGCTAGAGCAGCAGCTTCGTATGAGTCTTTTTTTAAAGGTGCTGTTGAGCAGCTGCACTTAAGCTTCGGTGGTGTTGTACAGTTTAGCTTTGACGTAGGTGCTCTGTAGCTGTAAGTGAGCTTCGATGTTGCTGAAGTACAGCTGCATCTGAGCCTCGGAGGTGCATGTTGGACAACTGTACCTCACCTTTAACGGTGCAGCTGTGTGGCCACTGCAACGGACCCTTGACATTGTTGTGGAGCTTCACTTGAGCCTCGGAACGTTGCTGATGGGGCAGCTGCTGGACCTGGGCCTCGATGGTGCTGTTGTGCAGCTGCGGGGGTGAGAGAGAGAGAGAGAGAGAGAGAGAGAGAGAGAGAGAGAGAGAGAGAGAGAGCTACTTCCCAACTGCTTTGATTAATTCATCCTTGAACGGACGAGCCGCTTAGACCTTCAGACTGCACGAGTGTAATTATATAATTCCTTTGTTGGCTGTGGCGCCAGCGGTAGTTACCATACCGACTCTCCATCCACCTATCCCCTTCGCTCCCCCCCACTGCCCATGGGCAGGACTTGATTAATTTCGCCAGATAAACCTGTAGGAATGATATAACTTGTGAATATATTACAGCAGCGACGGTGAAAAGTTCCTCTCGTGGTGTTTAAGGGGTGGGTTTGAATGGAGTCTTTCGAGAGACGCGAAAAAGACTTTTGAAATTGGGATTTAGAGAATCAAGAAGATCTTTTTTGTGGTTTGTTTAAACAGACCGATTTGTCTGACGGGGAATGTGAGGGTGAACTTTGCGGATGGCAAACACTGGAGGCGTTTTCTGGGGGGAACTAAAATGATTTAGCCCACTTACAAGATGATCCAAGGTTTTAGAAACAGATTCATCACGCTTAGAGATGGTGTTGTATCCCATTATCATCTCAATGACGAACCAAAATCTCTTTATGATAACGTATCTTTATACTAAAAAGTGAATAAAGAGAAATCTTTCGTATTTAAGTATGCGTGATCAACAATTCTCAGTGCAATCAATGAAACTGGTTTTATTCACAGCTTTTGTATTATATTGACTCATTTGAACACAGAGGTTTGCTGAGAGCAATCTATGTCGACATGAGTCGTTCTATCGGCTTTCCATAATGTTAGTCATGCCAAAAAACGCTTATTCCAGACACAAGTCAAAGCATAGTTTCCAGTGAGGAAGAAAAAAATCCAAAACAGTTAAATGAGGTTGCTTTTCCAGCTGTAATCCAGGGATAGATCTCCTAACCTCTGCTGTTCTCTTGAGGGGAATTACCCTCACTCTCCACCAGTCCTGGAAAAGCGAGTATATATCTCCAGCGTTCCAGTCATAGCAGAGAAAAATAAAACGAAAATCCAGCATTCCTCTTCCTTTCCAGAGTTAGTGGCAAGATCCACTTCATACAGGGTGAGGCAAGTCTTCGGACGGTCCAAGTGTGTTTGTCAGTGATATTGAGGCAAAGGAGGGAGAAGGACGATGGATATAGGTGGGTGAGGGAGGACAGGACCTGTGGTGTAGTAAGATCAGGGACCTGTGGTGTAGTAAGATCAGGGACCTGTAGTGTAGTAAGATCAGGGACCTGTAGTGTAGTAAGATCAGGGACCTGTGGTGTAGTAAGATCAGGGACCTGTGGTGTAGTAAGATCAGGGACCTGTGGTGTAGTAAGATCAGGAACTGTGGTGTAGTAAGATCAGGGACCTGTGGTGTAGTAAGAACAGGGACCTGTGGTGTAATAAGATCAGGGACCTGTAGTGTAGTAAGATCAGGGACCTGTGGTGTAGTAAGATCAGGGACCTGTAGTGTAGTTAGATCAGGGACCTGTGGTGTAGTAAGATCAGGGACCTGTGGTGTAGTAAGATCAGGGACCTGTGGTGTGGTAAGAACAGAACCTGTGGTGTAGTAAGATCAGGAGCTTTGGTGTAATAAGATCAGGGACCTGTGGTGTAGTAAGATCAGGAACTGTGGTGTTGGAAGTTAGCTGTGTTCATATTGTGTCAATGGTGACAAGTAGAGGTTTGGCTGGATTATGATCGTTGTGCTGAGTGGGAAGAAGAAGAGGAGGGAGGGTGATGGTACGGTGAGGAGGTGAAGCATATGAGGCAACGACGAAAAGGAGGAAGAGGAGGAGGAGGAGGAGGAGGAGGAGGAGGAGGATGACGAGGAAGAGGAGGAGGAGGAGAAGCCATCTTGGTGGCATGAAGTAGGCCGGAGATGGGGCTGGAATGGATATGGAAAAGAGCGTTGATGGTGAGAAAGAGGAGGAGGAGGAGGAGGTGAGGTGGCTCGAAATAAGAAGCGAAGGGGAGCAAGAAAGGCAGTTAATGCAGTTATGTATGGCACCGGACGATCGTTATGATATATCAATATTGCTGTTGGAAGTTATCCTCGCGAAGAAATGAGAGCAGGTGCCTTTTTTGGGGAGGAGAAAGGTATAGTGAAGATGGTGATGGTGCTGGAGTAAGGTTGGAAAGAAAATGGAGTTGGACTATGTTCTTTCGCTCAGTTCACCAGATGCTTCGTGTAGACCCAGTCAGATAAATACTTGCTTCAATGAAGATGGTTCGGTCCACTTTTGTGACGCGAACGCTAGACTAATACAGGGATTTAGTGGAGATCTTACATGGGTTCCCGTTGCGTAGGGTATGTATACAGAAGGGGAAAGATCTGTCCAGGTCGCAATTGGGTGTGTGAGATAAGCCCCACGACCAGAGAACTGTAGGGACTGAAGTGTGTGGGAAGGGATACATGGCAGAAGTATACTCGCCTAGCCTCTATCCAGCCAGGGTTTTGGGAGCTCACCTTAGATTTTGTACTTTTTCCTTCCTTGATTAAGAGGTTATTTCTAAATCTATAGAAAATCTAACCCGATGAGATGTACTTCGATCCTCAATAGAGCAAATAGAGCAATATCTTTGTTATCATTATCACATACCATATATTTAGGGGGACATTAGAAACTTTTTAAGATCGAGCCTTATAAACGAGCATTATACCTCATGTCCACGAACATTTGTACGTCAAGAATGAGAACAGTGTAATAGAAGAAGACCTCCTATTACGTATCCACGGCCGAGTCTAGGCTACCAACCAACTGTGATATAGGTGTTGCTTATTTATTTTCTCTCTCTCTCTGGGTTATGTACACTGTAAGGGATAGTATGTCAAACCTTCAGGCATGGTGTCGTTGACCTTTTCCATCAGTGAGGCCAAAGGATTAACCTTACGTGACCTTTCTCCAGCCTCCTGGGGGTAGACACTGCTATATCAAGTGACGCCCCTTTTTTTGATGGGACGAAAGGATGTTCTCCTGAAGGACTCGAAATGTACCATGATTATGTCTGTTATACTCACACCCTCAGCTGCTCCTTTCCACTACTGCGTCTTCTTTATTTCCGACTTTATTTGTGCTATTTCGACCCCAGGCACTAGCGTTCACATGCCTCGTTCTGATTCCACAGTCTTAGCTTCTCTGATTCGCAGCCCGGATTGATGTATAGAGAGATTCGGTTACATTTATAACCTCACTCTGTGTATCCACAACCTCTGATGTTTGCTTCACGCCACCGTCGTGTTCTGGTGGCACTTCACGTGCCGTATTCGGAACTGCTTGGTTGACAGTTTCAACTAACATGCTCACGTTACATATGGCATGTTTAGTTGTAACTAATGTGATCACATATTGTAACTAATGTGATCACATATTCACTCGCTGTGTTTACAACCTCAGCTGATGTTTTGAGATTCACGCTTCTTACCTCCACTGTCCTAGCCCGATTCGAATTCACAACCCCCAGATGTTATAGATTATATAACTCACACCCTCAAAATATATGGTTATAGCATACCATATCCTTTTTGTAAATTTAGCGTAGCTGATGCTGTAATAACCTTCTTCCGAAAAATGCAGTTTCGTGTAAATGTCCTGTAAATGTATTACCATAAATTTGCACCGTTTTTTGCGAGTACGTAATTGAAATACATTTTAGAAATTTAATCTACGTCAGAATTAGATATCACACTTCATCTTATTGCTATCTGGGATAATTCTTCAAGTCATTAATTCTAGAACCTTTACTTACAATTGAGCATAAAACATCTCTCATTTCCAGATGCATCTCTGTATAATTCTGGCAATCTGGAGCCTAGTATTTTTAATCAGACTTGAAGAGGACATAACTCCAACGAAGAATCTTGAAATGCAAATGATCGTGGGTACGAGAGGATTAGGTAATATTTAACCTATGTGCAGTGTTGTTCTTCAGGGGAGAGAGAGATGCGTAGAAAACCACTTTAGAAAAAAAAAGTTCACAGGTTCTTTGACTTCTTCTCATCCATCAACAGCACCTGATTAAAACGTTCCGTTTATTAAACGTTTTTTTCTTTTCTTCTGTTTACACAGCTGTTCAGCTTCGGTGCAATGGTATTCACAATACATTTCCATCACTCATCTTAGATCACTTTGCCACTGACCTGTTGGTCCTCTATTCTATCATGTACGTTATCTCGTTCTCATGATCTGAACATATAGTCCATTGTGTATCAAAATTAAATTTGCTCTTTTGTATCGAAAATGCATTTCATTATGTGTGTTTTAAACTCCCTTTCCTCTGATACGAGGAGAGTATTTTCCGCTGTGTATTTTATGTAGCTCATTTTGTTTTTGTTCCGACTGTAATTACCGTATTCAAAGTGACATTGTGTTGGAATGCATTATGCCTCTGGTACACCCATTGTCTTCTTTAACGAACTTCATACAAGCAATGCTATGACGTAGAACATGCCGAAACATTGATAGTCTTGTACAAATATCACTTAAAACAAGTCGTATCATTTTTGTGCTTTTTTTTTTGAGAGAGAGGAATTTTAGCTGGGAATCATACTCAATTATATTCCTTTGTATGATAATGGAAGGTTAGATCGTATGTGACCAGGTTATACTCTGGAGGACAATGTATAATGACTTTATATCTTAATGGAGTTGGGTAGTAGAGGAGGAACGCTCCTTTTCCACGCCTAGTATCATAAATACTTCAGAAATAATTCTCTTATATACACGGGAGGATTTAGACCCAATTCAGGTCGGACATCTCTTGCGGTCTTCAGCCCATTAAGGAAATGACGTCCAAGGTTTATGCGAGGCTGAGCATCGAACTGGAAGAAGGAGGAGGAGGAGGAGGAGGAGGAGGAGGAGGAGGAGTAGGAGCAAGAAGGCCTCGCCTCCTGAAGCAGTAACTCGGCCTAGATAAACGAACTCACTCGAGACGCGAAATCCTTTTTAAGCCTCGACGGAGGGAGGGTTAGAGGAGGAGGAAGAAGAGGAGGAGGAGGAGGAGGAGGAGGAGGAGGGAGGTTGTGGTGGGCGAGGTGGTGGGAGGGAGTTTATTCGCCGTCGGAATATTTCTCCCACGTAATCCTCCTCGAAGATTACCCCACACACATGGGAGAGGGATGGCGAGTCCTGGGTTGGCCGAATCATTAGTTCCCGAAGCGTCTTCCTCCGGGATTCATGAGAGGAACGGAACCAATGGATATCCTAGGATTACCCTCGTGGTCACACTTAAAACTCCTGGTGGGTATAAGACCCTTGAATATGCACCGTTACGACGGCGATGTATTAGCAATTTTCATCATCTCACGTTCTCGCTAATCAGAAATTTCAATTCAGGTAATTGGCATGACGCAAGGAGTAATACCGTAAATATTGATCGTGCCATTTCATACCCATAAATCCTTGGCTGTAAGAGATTGATCCAATGAATCAGGATCGCGCCAGATTAATCTCTTAAGTTTTAAATGCTTGAAGCTCAGTTCTTAAATTATGGTCGTCTAAGGACAGGCTCTCCGATATAATACAATATTTAAGATCTCCAGTTAGGACAACAGAAGATAAAGTCTGTCTTGTGCAATCTTTTGTTTTACTGCTAATTGGGTTTTGGACGTTACCCTGCAGTCTGAGGTGACCCAGGATTTACATGATGCTTTCCATAATGAATACTAGCAGTGATTCGTGAATCATACTGGCTCAGCTTTTGCCAAGATTGAGGAAAAATAATGAGAGACGTTCCACATAACTCTTCTAGATTATGAGGATGTTACTCATATGTCTTTCAACTTACAGTCACTGTATTTTGATTTCTATAATACCTGAAGATGGGACGCTGAGTATCTAAATCCTATAATAAACCCTTATCAACAATAAATTCTCTAACACAATCTTAGATAAACAGGTCAGCCTCCTCCTCCTACAGATGTCCTTAGATTACAAAAGAAATGAAAGGGAATTCTGTAGCAATATTGACAATACCAGCAAATGCGCCTAACCTGATGACCATCCCAGACACGTAAATATTACGCAATTCAATTCCATCCACATGATCTCTCACACTCATAATCTAAAGAGACTTTTATATTGTAGTACTACATTACGGACTTGCATATATATATATAATTTTCATCATGAGTTTAAGCAGAAGGCATGAGGCAATTGATCAATGGGTATTGCTGAAAAATCCATGTTCGTGCAACAGGTCAGAATCGTATTAGATATAACGAACACTTTATGTCTTGTATTTGTCTGAACGTAAATGCAGACTGCACGTTCAAACCTCCATCATATAAACGTATTTCTGGAGAACTTGAAGATAATGGCGTCATTGCTACAACAGAAAGAACGAGCCATACTTTGAGATATACGTTTATTTAAACGAGCTATACATTGACATATACGTTTATTTAAACGAGCCCTACATTGAGATATACGTTTATTTAAACATTAAGAAACATTAATCCTAACACTCTAGACAGATGTTTGAGACTGGATGATACTTTGCCCTACCCTTGCACGGGCAGAGACCGGTAACACCTGAAAGATACGAAGAGATAATGTATCTCTTTCGCTCTCACTTGGGAAGAAGGAGAGACGCTTGACTTCAAGAGACCTCAGGAGATAGTCTCTTAAAAGTAGTCGAAGTCGCTATTGACACGACGATAAACTACGATGAATTTTTGTGTGAAGTTTGAATTGCAAATTGAGAAAGTGGATTCGAAATTTGTTTCTGGAGAGGTCCGGGGAAAAAAAAAAAGCCGAAGTTTTCGCCCACCGAATGATTAAAATCAGGTCAAAGCTCTTTAGAGGCAACTGGGAGGTGTTGGCTCAGGGAATTTTGAGAAAGAGAGAGTCAACTGAGCACTGATTTCAGCTCCCCATGAGAGGCAGACGAGGATTCTAAGTAACGCTGTGTGTTGGAGAATTCTTACGTAAACTGGTGACTGGTGGGAATGAATTCGACGCGTAAAGAATGGGAAAAAAAACATAATACCTGTCACTCAGGAATC
>JAUTXX010509520.1:0-12022 GCA_032273605.1 Panulirus laevicauda | reverse complement strand
ATTCGAGGCTTGCCTTCTAAGTGGTGAATACCGAGTCATTTCCATTGAGATTCCCCTTCATATATTAAATAGGATATTCATTTAAGTAAGAAATTAATCAATCTAAGACCACTTCAGCGGATATATTACCAAAATTCTACTCGATATTTCTTAGGAATGATATAAAGTGAAATCAATATCAACCACAATGTATTATTCCAACAAAAAAATGTTTTCCATCCGCAATCCGTAGATGTTTATGATCAAAAGGACCATCGTGCAATGCAACACACTCCCAGAAGGGAAGTACGTTTATGCTTTCTGATATTCATATTAACCAAAGTCTCGCAAAACTCATATAACATACCCGAAATTAAAAAAAAATACTGTAAATTAAAAGAAGGCAGAATAAAAGCTTAATCTCAGGAAATGAAGTATGCGCGATGATCGTGTAAACAAACTTGAGGCAGGAGGAGGTGAGGGGGTTAGGGTACAGCTGGTTGGCTACACACTGGTAAGCACCCGTTATTACAGACTAAACAGCAAATTATTCGGTTAGTGGGTCAGTTGTATGGAAGGTAATGAGTTTGAATGTAGGGTTTTAACCTGGTAATTATACAAAGGAATGTCTATTCAACATATGAGACCATTTTTTTAAGCCAGATATTATATATGTGTATATTCAAGTCCTGTAATAGTTTCCCCTGTAAAACAAGCATAGTTGCAGCCAGGCTCCATTAGTTCATGGTAGATGTGGGTAGATAGTAAGCTAGGCCTCTACAGGCCTATTAACCTTGAAGTATAATGGTATATGAAATATGTATTAGATATATTAGTGGGTTTGGTTGGTTTCAACAAGTATTTCACCCACTTTTATATTAATTAGCCACACATTTTCCTGATTATTGTTGCCCTCTGCTATTTATCAGTGCAAAACAGGAAAAAAAATGCTCCAAATTGTGCTCCCAGTCTTTTTTTTTTTCTCTACTTACAATACTTTGACATTGCAAAGTAAAATCATAGCAATTCCTAAGTGATTTGAGGTGCTGCCCTTTAATCATCAGGATTACCAAATGTGGAAGTGACATACAGAAATGAAAAAGCACACATGCATAACTTCACATTATATTGGTCAAAGAATAGTAAAATGAGAAATAAGCAATGAATTTAATAACCTATTTATCTATAGTTCTGTATCTCTGATGCTTGTTTTCCTCCAGAGACTCCCATCAAGGGGGTGGCCATGGCAAAAGAATTGCCACTTATCCCTATCCTCACATGCCTCTATTACATACACTATTCCATACATTCTTCCACTATTTCTTTCCCTCCAGTACTGTTCCATTCTATTTGCCTATGTCACAGGTGGCCTTCCTCTCACACCAACCCTATTACTTGTACTATCATCCATTCTTCTTGTACACTCCCAGTTTTGCATTCTTTCCACATGCCCAAACCCTCAAAGTATCATGTTTCACCTAGCCTACCACTCCACAATTCATTCCCATTGCATTTCATGTCATACTAAATTTCTCACACACTCCCTGCATCGCTTTCTTCATCCCATTTTCACAGCCTGGACTCTTGACCTCTGTGATTTATTGAATAATCAGAGGTCAGTTATTGAGTTTAGGGATATGAGAATATGGACTGCAGTTTCATTATTAATGATTTGCCTTTCTAGAGTATTGAAAACAAAGTAAGATTAACAGGTGGTAATTTTTAAATGTCTTCTCAAACTGTGAATAAGTTGTTGCTTGGAAAGGCTATGAAGATCATAGGAAATTGGGGCTAGTTAATTTAAAAGTAGCTGAAACACTTTTAGAAATCAATAAAACCAATGAAAACCTCACCATACTCTTCCTAGGGGCCAATATTTTCCTGATTTGTGGAGTTATAATCAAAATGTATTAGTACTATTATTGTGCTGTTCCACACAATTTCTAGTAAGTGGAGGTAACATATTTTCAGAGAACATTGAAAAATGTAAATGTTAGCTGCTTTGGGAAGTTTTGGGAGATTGTCATAGGTTCCCTTGATTATTGTACTGTATCCTCTTAACCCCACATTTTCCTTGAATTTAAATAGCCCCCATACTATCAGTTGTTCATTGTCAAAGGATAAAGAAAGAGAATGATAAGCACCTGTAGGTCCTATCCTATTCTCAGTATAGTGAATTACCAATGCAAAACATTACAAATAACATTTCACATTTTCATGCATGAGCAGTACGTAAATATTTGTTTATTACAATGAATCTCCTTCTATAAGTTAGAATGATGACGCTAAGTATTTACTGATACATATTACTGTGTGATCCATTCACTTACATAAAATCCATCCCTTCCATTTATGCGTAGCCCCTGTAACAAACCACACTCCATACTGTATAGTTGCCACATATATTCTCATTTTTATCCCTAAGTCAAGTTATTGAAACTAGTGGAATATCCAGTTTTTTTTATCATTTTCATCACAGCTTCTTCATCCTTATTATATGGAGTGGCAGTATTTGATTGTGCCAATTTTCAGTGTGTTTCATGTGCATTATTCACTTGAGTTCTTTTTTGTCTACTGAGAAATCCGTCCAGTCCAAAACTCATTGTGGGTTTCAAGTACAATATTTGGCTTGCAAGTCCTGTCAGCACATCTTTTAGTTCATGGCTCCTTTTTCTTATCTTTGAGAGCAACGTTATAGATTCCATCAGGGTTCTCTCATCCATCACCACAGGGATGCCTAGTGGAGGTATTGTATCCTCTATCTTTTTCTAATTGTATAAACATATTTTCTAAGTAATATATTCATCTGTATTGTTAGTCTTATGATTTCAGTTGATTTGGATATCTTTAAGAAGATGGCCCTGTTTGTTGATACACATGCCAATGAAATTATCTGTCTTTCTATCTATTTATCTATATCTCTGATGCCTGTTCCAATTGGAACTTCCTCAATGTGGTGGCCACAGCAACAGTCTCCATAACTAAAGATCTCCAGTGATGCTTCTCAGCCATTCATACCTCACTCTTTACAGGCCACTGGCTGAGGGCAAGTCTAGTGCAGTGTTTGGAGAGGCTCCTACCTGATGTTCCTAATGACTACTTCTATCTAATGCTCCTACTTACTACTTCTACCTTATGGTTTTACCTAATAATTCTGCCTAAATGTGCCGACCTACTATCTCTACCTCTTGCTCCTATCATTTTGCCAAAAGGCAGTGCTTGCACATAGTGCTCACCGCAGGAAAATCTAGAGTTATGAAGAATGAATTGTGTAAGTCAAGTGTTACATATGACAAGGAGAGATGGTATGTTGTGGACAGAATGCCAGTAATCCACATGCTAGTAAGGCAGAAAGAAAAGACAGCTACCTGGGTCAGAGGAGTGCAATTCGACAACCCCTTAAGTGCTGGCTCACTTGGCAGATGTCAGTAACCCTCTTGATTCCCGGATGGGTAGTACTGGTAATATACCTCCCTGATTGTTGGCTATCAACTCCTTCGTACTGTAGGTCATAGGAAGTTGTCAAATGCACAACTAATACCCATACACAGTTGCCAATTTCCTCTGTTAGGGTGATATATTTTGTGGAAAATATTATACTACCTTATATTCTATCAATACTATAAACATTTGGAGTGCAGGAGCTAGTAGATGAGAGCCTAGAGAGCCCAAATCTGCTAGTATTCTATTAAGTACTGGAAGTCATTATAAAGTATCTTCTGAAAAGTATAACTTACACTCACTTTTTACAATTATTAACAGAATTTCTGATAAAAGACTTTACTGTTTTTTATTTCAGATCCAGTTCTTCAAAGATGGTTATGAATACTCTACAAAAAAGTGTCATTTCTGGTGTACGGAAAGTGCATTTACTTCTAGTACATACTAGCAGCTCTCAGAGTTCCATCACTGTGTGCACAAATACTGGATGGGGCTACAACATAAGTAAACTATATGGAAATATTAATGCATTTTCACCTGTACAAATTTTCCCATGCAAGCACTCTAATTTTTCTCATCAAACATCATTCTCTTCATGGATATCAATGAAAAGTGGAGTATGTTGGAAGCTCATAAGAAATAACCAGAAATTTACTCCTCAGAGATTCAGCCAAGTAGTGGGTTACTGCAAAAACATTAGAAAAGAAATTTTTAGTAATTATTTTTATGTTCTCAGGCCTAAATATTGGTTCTGTGGAAAAGTAAGACTAAAGAAAATTATTTTTGGATCGATATTTGTTGTTCCACCAATAGTAGTCAGTAAGGAAGACGAGAAAATTCTCATCACTGAGGTTCCTAAAGAGCCAAAAAAGAAGAAGAGAGGAATTTTGTTTGAGCTGTTACTTAGTGTGTGTGAAGTTTTGCAACTTTGTCTTCGGGCACTTCGACTTATTTTAACCTTTGGTCCCATTCTGGTACTTTACCCTATGACATATTTTGGAAAAACAGCTACTGATTTCTGGTGGATTCTGATGTTAAAAGGTGAGATACCCAGTTTATTAAGATCTGTAATTGATTGTCCACTTGATATATACAGGCATATATGTGTGTGTGGTTTGATCAAGTAAGTAATGTAAGGATAAGAGAGATGTTTGGAAATAAAAAGAGTGTGGTTGAGAGAGCAGAAGAGGGTGTGTTGAAATGGTTTGGACACATGGACAGAATGAGTGATAAAAGATTGACAAAGAGGATATATGTGTCAGAGGTGGAGGGAACAAGCAGAAGCAGGAGACAAAATTGGAGATGAAAGGATGGAGTGAAAAAGATCTTGAGCAATCAGGGCCTGAACACGCAGGAGGGTGAGAGGCGTGCAAGGAATATAGTGAATTGGAACGATGTGGTATACTGGGTTGACATGCTGTCAGTGGATTGTTTCAGGGCATGTGAAGCATCTGGGGTAAACCATGGAAAGGCCTGTCAGCCTTGGATGGGGACATGTAATGTCTGAGAAGATATTTCAGATTGTGCATGTATTAGATTATGAATGACAGCAAGAGATTGAATGTGTGCAAGTGAGGCCGTTATTCGTGCATTCCTGATTCTACCTCCTGTAATTGGAAAAAAGCATTTATATATGTTTGTTTGTCAATGAAATTTAGGATGTATTAAAATTGTCCTCTAGAATACTATACATGCATTATATTTATGAAGGAACGTTGCACTTAGTCAACACAAAGCATGAAAATGAGAAGTTGGTATTTAATATAAGTGGTTAAACTTGTGCATGCTAGCTACAGTATGTTAAGGAAAACCTAATTTTTACTTTTATACTGTGCTGAAAGTAACATTTAATGTTGTGTCCACTACTTTTTTCCATGACTTACTATCAAGCCTTCAGTTGACAGAACAAAAAAATTTTGGCATTCTCTGACAATATACAAGCTGTCAATTCTTGGCAGGGTGTCATTGCTTTGTTAGTATTGTAGATCTTAGGCCATAGTTTCATAGGTCGTACTAGCATTTCTACGTTATGTTTTAATATTTGGGTGAAGTAGTCTTTTTTAGTACAATGAAAGGAACGATGCATATAAAGGAAGAATGTTGCTTATGTTCTATGCGTGTTTATTTTATTTATATTTCCTGTTTATATTACAGCAATAGAATTATCTGGACCTATTCTAATCAAACTGGGACAGTGGGCATCAACACGTCGAGACATCTTTCCAGATGCATGTTGTTCTCAGTTTTCTCGTCTTCAGAGACGCATCAAACCACATTCTTGGCCATATACTCTCTATCAGTTAAGAAAAGCTTTTGGCCCTAATTGGAAGAAGATTTTCATTAAGTTTGATAATGATGGCAACCCCATTGGGTCTGGCTGTGTTGCTCAGGTGAGTTTGAGTTACCTGCTGCATATTCTTTTATGTAATATGACTTCTCACAGTCCACAGTATTGATGCAAAAACTACTTTATTTTATTTTCAGTAGATAACCAGACAACTCTTCCTTCATATATGTTTCCATCCTCACTTGGTTTGATTTGCATCCTTTCATATCACAACTTCCCCAATAAAGCCAGACTTGGACAGGTTCTCAGTGAGACAAACACATCATTGTTAGGTTTAATGCCTCTGCAACACAGTTTCTACCTGTCTTTCAATCTAAAACCCTGCACAATTTCTCCTTCTCTTTTGATGTCTCTGTAATTCCATTATCAAACATTTTGTTCTGGACTGGATTTTTTTGTTGTTTCTTTTAAAGTTGAAAATGAATAGTATGTGTTTCTAAAATCTGTCAACTTTAAGATATGCTGTCCAGTGCATTCATGATTACCATCACTTTGGAGCATGAGTTTCCAGTAAACAATTTCACTAAATACAATATTTATTAAATGTTTTTGTATATTATATATATGCATATGTACTACAGAGAAATGATATTAAGAACCTGTGGCGTTCAGACTACAATCTGTGACCTATACAGGACTTGCACATCTAAAATCCATGGAAATCCAAGATCCACTCATTGCTTGGTCATGAAGATTACAGATATAGTATTTGATACTTCTACCTGCACTGTAATGCTTTGAAGAGAGACTGCCATTAAATGCTCCAACTCAATATTTTTAGAATACATGCACAAGTGGAACATGTAATGTAAATGGAAAGTTAGAAAGAATATTTTTAGTTTTTCAGTGACTTTCTTCGTATGAACAAAACACATATGTTTACACTGAAAAACTTGTTCAGCATACACTGCTTAAACAGCATTTTAAAGTCAAAGTTTAGTTCATAAGATCCTGTAAGAAAGTTAACACAAAAGCATTCCTTATGTACTTCAGGTTTACAAAGTATGGATGTCCACAGAAGCCATTCCTGATGATGCTTTAGTTGAGGAAATTCTCTCAGACATGGATGATGATACTCCCAGTCTGTATGAAGGTGAGGAATTTATTTATGGAGATGTTAGTCTCTTGATGGATTAACCAAGTGTGTAAAGTGAAAAAGAAATTTTTTTTTTAAAAGTGTGGAAGTTAATGATTCACTTCAACACACTGGGCATGGATTAAGTGTTTGTATGAATGATTCACCTATGGAATTGGGAATGTAGCTCATAATGATGATAGAATGCTCTCTCTTGTTTATTGATTTATCAGTAAATTGCAAACCAAAGAAAACAGAGCATTTAGAACTGTCTAAAAAAAACTTTAGAACAGTCACTACATGCCTAGGAATCACAGGAATCACAAACTTTTAAAATCTACATATGATGAAAATTCCTCCAATTGAGTCCCCTTTCTGTATGCTTAGCACTCTTTTGTATTGAATCCAAACCACTCTTTTGCAAACACAGTAGTCCCTTTGCATCCAAACCACTCCATAGCTAACCACCAATCCCCAAGTAAGAATAAAAAACAACTCCTGCTTCACATTTCAATAACCTCCTTTGCCAATAAACACAACATTTACAAAACATTTGTTTTTCTTCACACTTGGTCCCTGTTTCCTGCATTCGCACTGTAGTGCCAGGAACAGATGAAGAAAGGCCATATTTGCTCGTATTCATTCTATATCTGTCATATGTAATGCAACAAAACCATAGCTCTTGATCCACAACCAGGCCCCATATCCCTCTCCATGGTTTATCCTGGACAGTTCACATGCCCTGATTCAGTCCATTGACAGCATGGCAACCTATATATATACCACGTCCCCCAGACATACACACACTTAAATGAAAGTATGCTCCTCAGACATGTATTAGTTACACTTTCTTGCATGAGTTCAGCAGACTACACATGTTCAACATTACAAAGACCATTTCAACTCATAAGACTCTTTCTGCCCAAGATGCAGCTTTTACTCTGAAGACACAGAATGCTTTCTCCTCATTTCCCAAGTACACACATCACCACAGTGTGACTTTTGTTTATGCTTGGTGGATGTGGTTGGCTTTCTGAGCACTTCAGGAGCCCCGTTCTTGGGGCAGCAGTGCAAGGTAAGTGTAGGTGTTTTCATGATCCAATCTTTTATCTGGCTACTGTTGGTTTTCTAGGTATATTAAAAGTATACTATTTGTGTCTTGAATAACATTAAGATTCCTCTCTTCTTTTCATATTTGTATATAGGAAATTAATCTTGTATGCTTGTCTCTTCTTGCTGTTCTGTTTTTATATCCCAGTGTTTCATATGTATGTGCATGTATGCATTACAGCTCTCCTTTCATCAAATCTTACTAATCCTCTCATTGTACTTCTTATATTACTGTCTTAATATTTGTAACACTTTTTTTGCTACAGTAATCAAAATTTGTAGGCTTTTCCAAATTCTTGCAGAATGTACTATATGTACCTTATTAAGATTTTCAGCCAACATTAAATTCACACCAATAATTTGTTTAAATATTCTTTGTGCATGTGCAATGGTTCCCCTTTTTTATATCATAAATGTACTTCCAGAATCCCTGAGGCACACTGGAAATCCATAGAGTGTACAGCAATGCATATGACCTTCCCTCTGTTACACCATTTACCATGATTAGCAACTAACTCATTAATTAGTGCTTACTTATTATAGGGCCACTAGTAGACCTATCATAGCTGGGTAAGTTTGAGAGAAAACAAAAAAATGAAACTTCATATATATCATCCCTGAGGATACGGGAGGAAAGAATACTTCTCATATTCCCTGCGTGTCGTAGAAGGCGACTAAAAGGGGAGGGAGCGGGGGGGCTAGAAATCCTCCCCTCTCCTTTTTTTTTTTCTTTTAATTTTCCAAGAGAAGGAACAGAGAAGGGGGCCAGGTGAGGATATTCCCTCAAAGGCCCAGTCCTCTGTTCTTAACACTACCTCTCTAACACGGGAAATGGCGAATAATATGAAAGAAAAAGAAAGATATATCATCTTTTCTAGGAAAGGACTAGCTTTATAAAATACTTAAATCTATAAGGGTAAAACAAAGAAGAAAGTTGCAGCATTCTGGTTTCTTGTTACTTAGTGTTTTAATTACAAGTTTTGATGTCATTTTGGTTCAGATGTGAGCTTTAGTTTAATTTAGATATTTTGAGAAAACTGTGTGCTATAGTTTCTATTTCATTAGGTAGGTAAAAGAAGGAAATAATGAGTTAAGTTGGAGGGTTTTGTTACAATATCCTGTGATGGCAAAGAGTCATATACTTGTCAGCATCCTTATGTGATGCCTTCAAAGGGAAATTTATGATTTTTTATGTACATTAAGATTATACACATTATTTTGATAATCTAAGTTCATGCATGATGATTTCCAGGACTGGAAGTCATGGGATTTGGAAGGATCTTTAATTTAGAAAATGCTATGGAGTGGGATCAGGTCCATTCACTGAAGGAGTGGCGAGAGCTACGAGACCAAAGAAAAGCTCAAGAAAGAAAAGAGGAACTGGAAGGAGAAAAGGAACTACAGTTAGCTGAACAATCAGTAACAGGTAATTGTG
This sequence comes from Panulirus laevicauda, assembly GCA_032273605.1. Taxonomy (NCBI): domain Eukaryota; kingdom Metazoa; phylum Arthropoda; class Malacostraca; order Decapoda; family Palinuridae; genus Panulirus; species Panulirus laevicauda. The sequence continues at coordinate 2,635 of JAUTXX010509520.1, read as the reverse complement.
CCTCAATTCTAAAGGTTCCCTCAAATGTCTGATGTTGCTGAAGGCAATATGAATTAACAGTTTTTAGTGGATCTGCATAGTCATCCTGTTTGAAAGTAGGAACTGGAATATCCTGTAGAAATGAAATTATTTTATTATTTTTTTATTATACTTTGTGGCTGTCTCCCACGTTAGCGAGGTAGCGCAAGGAAATAGACAAAAGAATGGCCCAACCCACCCACATACACATGTATACACGTCCACACACTAAAATATACATACCTATACATCTTAACGTATACATATACACACACACACAGACATATACATATATACAAATGTACATAATCTTCTGTTTCCCCTTTTAGAAAGTTAAAATACAAGGGGGGGGGGGGGTTTCTAGGCGCGCGCGCGCACACACACACACACATATCGGCACAAATATGAATAAAAGAAGGTGAGTGGTTTGAAGTAAAGGTATGTCTGCTGCAGGGGTGTGTTACATCACCATGGCTGTTTTATTTAGGTATGAATGGGGTGGTGAGGGAGGTGTCTGGGAGGGATAGGGGAGAGGGCACAAGTCTACAGTATGTCAGGGATATTAGGGGGTCAATTACTGCATCATGATGAGATGGTGTTGATGACAGATTCAAATAAGAAACATCAAGGTTTGGTTTTGAAGTTTGGGAGAGTATGTGGAAAAGAGAAAGCTGAGAGTTAATGTGAATAAAAGTGATATTATTAGTTCAGCTGAGTGAATTGGAACAGTGTGGTATACTGGGGTTAACATGGTGTCAGTGGACATAACCGGGGTACATGAAGCATCCCAGGTAAACCACAGAAATGTTTGTGAGGCCTGGTTGTGGACAGGAAGCTGTGGTTCTGTTGCATTACACGTGACAGCTCACGAATGGATGTGAGCAGATGTGGCCTTTCTTTGTCTGTTCCTGGTACTACCTCACCAACACAGGAAATGGCAATTAATTTCCCACATTAGCAAAGTAGTACCAGGAAAAGAAGAAAGGTCACATCCCCTCTACCATTCTGAGGCTGTTGTGTAATGCACTGAAACCACTGTTCCTTATCCATAACTAGGCCCCAAACACCTTTCTATGGTTTACCCCAGACACTTCATATGCCCTGTTTCAGACCACTGACAATACATCAACCCCAGTAAACCACATCATTCCAATTCACTCTTAATCTGTGCACTCCTTTCACCCTCCTGCATGTTCAGACCCCAATTGCTCAAAATCTTTTTCACTCCATCCTTCCATATCCAATTCGGTCTCCCCATTCTCCATGTTACCTCCACTTCTGACAAATATATCCTCTTTGTCAACCTTTCCTCACTCATTCTGCTCTTTTTTTATTACCACAAATCTCTCTTACCCTTTCATTACTTAATCAAACCACCTCACGCCACATACTGCCCTCTCAACAAACCATGCCTCCATCCATATAATATTGTTGGAACTGCTGTTCTTTCAAACATCCCCATTTTTGCCCTCCCATAAGGAGGCAAGTGCAAAGACCAACAGGCACAACCCACCATACTTTGGGTGGTGGTGTGCCTTTCACAGTCAAACATTTCCACACATTCTTCAGCCTTGCCAGAACCTTCACCCCCTCCCTCACCTAATACTCACTTCCACTGTTCCATTCTCTGCCATGTCCACTCCTAGATATCTATAGAACTTTATTTCCTGCAATTTTTCTCTGTTCAGACTCAAACCCCAACTAACCTGTCCCTCAACCCTACTGATCCCAATAATCTTGCTTTTATTCACATTCATTCTTAACCTCCTCCTTTTGCACACTCTTCCAAACTCAGTCACCAACTTCTGCAATTTCTCACTCGAATCTGAAACCAGAGCTGTATCATCAGCAAACAATAACTGACTCACTTCCCAGGTCCTCTCATCCCCTGCAGACCACATACTTGCCCTTCTCTCTAAGCCTCTTGCGTTTACCTCCTTCATCATGTTAGTTATTTCCTACATAGGTGAGGCAGTGCCAGGAACGGGTGAAGGAATGACCTCATCTGCTCACATCCACTTTAGCTATCATGTATAATGCACTGAAAACGGAGCACCTTATCCACAATTAGATCTCGTGCACTTTTCTCTGTTTACCCCTCATCATATCACATGCCCTGGTTCAGCCCAGTGACATCACTTGTCCCTCCAATTTGCTTCGATCTTTGCACACCTGGCACCCTCGTACATGTTCTGGCTTTGAGCCTTGAAAGCATCTTTCATTCCATCCTTCCATCTCCTCCTTTGTTTCCCTCTTTTCCTTGAAAAATAGATACATAAGATGGACTTGATTAGGGCACTCATTTGCCCTTACTACCTCTGATCTAAAGAAAATTAACAGAGAAATTGTTTCCATGGCTTTTATGAAACTTGGTGATGCAAACATATAAAAAACATACACATGAACATTGATATGGAGTGTAAATTTTTCTCAAATAAAAGAATGAAGCACCTCCATTAAATCATATTTTTAACAAACAAACTCTTAATATCTACATTTAATGACATTTTTACAAAGAGTATTATTATTTTTTTTTTTTGCTTTGTTGCTGTCTCCCGCATTAGCGAGGTAGCACAAGGAAACAGACGAAAGAATGGCCCAACCCACCCACATACAC
>JAUTXX010509509.1:0-12022 GCA_032273605.1 Panulirus laevicauda | reverse complement strand
CAATCTGAGCCTTCGAGGAGGATGAGCACTCCCCGCGTGACTCCTTCCTCTGTTTCCCCTTTTAGAAAGTTAAAATAACGCAGAAGGTTCCAGTCACGGACAAAAGTCCTCAGCAAGTCCGGGTCCGGACCTTGATTGAAATATAGAGGTTGATGGAAAGGGGGAAAAAGAAGAAGCAAGGGAAAATATCTAAGAATGCTGAAGAATGTGATTTTTTTTTAATCTACCAGGTCATAGTTATTGGGAAAATGAGAGAGAGAGAGAGTTCGAAAAGTATTTGATCTTTGTTTCTTTACGTCCAATTACCAAGCTTGAGATGCATATTCTAGTTTTGGCCTCATGTATGATGTGAATAAATTGCTGAATACTTTATTATCAATGAACTTGAATGTTATTCAGTTATTTGGGAGGTGGGACTCTGGCGACAGGTTAGGGATGATGTCGACTCCCAAGACCTCTTTACACAAATATTCCTGCAGCTTATTTCTTATTAGATGATAATCATATCAAGGCCTTTCGCTGTCATTTATCATCAGTCCTTTACATTAACTTGGACCGCGCTTCATCAACCATGTATCAGACCAACCTTGAGTTCTTCTATCAAGGTCCCCTTGTAAGTTGATGCGATCCTCCTCGTTTCTTTTAACTTTCTGACCTTTAAATCATAAGCAGACATATTCAGGTAAGGGTCCATACTTGGCAAGTCATTCAAATGGATCAAGAATTAGTAATGGTCCCAGACCAGAGCCCCGTGGCACCCCGCTGGTGACCTTACCCCATTTTTATAAGGCTCCTCTGATATGTATTCTTTGTTCCTGTCCACCAAGACGGTTTGTCCATTAAAGGAATGTCTTCCATATTCCTGATTGGTATTCCAGCTTCTGAATCTGCCTACCACGTTGTAAAGTGTCCAATGCTTTCTGGCATTTCAGAGAATCCTAGAAATGAAAGAAATTTGTTACACATGACTTCCTTTTCCTAAAACAATGCTCCCACTCACTTAGGCCTGGGTAGAAAGTCATCCATTTGATTTCCGAGTATTTCCCACAACCGGACAGACAACACTCGACAAAACTGGTCTGTATTTCAGAGCCTCCTCCCGGTCTACTTTCTAATAGATAGGTATGACGTCTGCCCTTTTCCATTCCCTTGGCACTTTGCTTTTCTCCAGGGACATCTCCAGCAGTATTTCAACAGGCACGTCTGGTGTATCTGCACACGTCACCGGCACATATGGTGCAATTTCATTAGGGCCTTGAACCTTGTATGGGTCAAGACGTATTAGTATCCCGTCATTGTCTTTCTGCATACCTCAATGCTTTCCAAAAGCTCCATACCATTTCCTCTCACTGGAAATGGCATATGATTTCTTCCAGTGTGAAAACACTTTAACTTTTCATTTAGCTTTTAACAGATACTTGCATCATCCCTAACAACTCTTCTCTCTTGAAACTTTATTCCTGGTTAACTGCTCTTTAACTGACAAATTTCTCCTGATTAATCAACAGAAAACTTTTAGATTTTCTCCTGACTCTTCCAAATAATTTTTTCATAAGCTTCATTGTTCCTCCTTTCTTAGCCTACTTTATTCGTTTCCTGTACCTTACAAATGCTGGCTAACTGGGGGCTGCCTATATCTGTTACATCACATACTGTCACTCCTGTCACAAATCACATACTGTCCCTCCTGTGCTTTCCAAACATTTGAGGCTAAGAGAACCCACGTTCCTACTCTTTCACTGTAAAATTTTCAGACCTTTTCACTCAGTACACCGAACTCCATTTTCCAATTCATGCTACCATAGATGTTAAGTTCTATGCTATTTTCACAGTTATATATCCTCTATAATTCCTGCTTCATCTCTGCTTATTTAGGTTTCTTATTCACCTCAGTCAAACGTGAACACTAAATCATCACTTTCATGAAGATTAAGCAATGATGCTGTGTTAGTCTCTCATCCTAAAATAGATATTGTCACTAGCCATGGGAGCTGGTGTGAACTTAAGATGTAGCAATGATGGTGTGTCACTTTCCTCATCCTTATATGGTCACTGACATGCAAGTGTAGGAGAATTTTCCTGTATACACTCGATCACGGCCAATGACAGGAGGGAGGGGGGCGGGTTTGAAGGAGGTACATCTTTCCCTGGTCAAGGGATCCAAAAGGGGTCCCGGGAATTTCCTGGGATCTAGCAGTCACATTTTGTGTGACCCTACATATCTAAAATAGCCTTAAAATACATGTGAAGTAGACACTACTGAACAGTGATACGTGAGTGAACAGTGGACGGAGATTGAAATTTTCTTAAAGCACACGTGAAGTAGACTTGTTTCACCTTGCAGCTTAGCATAGTGCCTTTAATCACCCTGGGCAGAAAGGGGAGCAAAAAGGCAGCACGTATCCACAGAAACGTTTCATAAAAATGTGATTTGTTCCTTTTGAGTGGGAATTACTACAAAACCTTATTGGTTGTTCACTTCATGGCATGTCTGAAACAAGGTCAGTTCGTATTAAATGTTTAAAGCCTTTTCCAGCGCACTTGCTCGGCATTAAATTGGTATTGGAAGACCTACTAGAACTAAATCTGACGGCCGAAACAAGGAATGAAGTTCATGGACGTTTTATTATATGTGACATCTCTTGCTTGTGTGTTGATGTTAGCTGTGTGGTACAGAATGTTAGCGGGCATGGATAATGGCGAGGATGCATGACACGGATATGAATGTGTGTGTTGTACGTTTTGGTAGACAATGTTATAGCAAGATTAACTGTCCGCTTCAATGCTGTTAAGCAAGTGGCTGAAAATTTTGATTTCTTGTGGAAATATCTCAGCATGTCTGAAAGGGATGTGGAGGAAAAAAACTTTTATCTTTATCAGAGCAACATCCTGCTGATCTTAATGGTGATGATTTTAGAAAAGAAATGCAACATTTACCCTCAGTACATAAAACATATTTTGGAAATATACAGTTAAAGCCATTAGATCTGTTGCACTGGTTAACAGAGTACAGACTCGGTGACCTGTTTCCAAACGTTTGTGTTGGCTTGAGAATACCGTTAACAATTCCAGCAACAGTACCTTCTGCAGCGAGGTCACTTAGCAAACACAGCCTGATTAAGAATGATTAAAGGTTTACAATGTCTCATGAACATCTTGCCGATTTGGCCAGGCTATATATTGAATCAAACATTGCCAGAACAATCAATTTGCATGCTGTGGTTCGAAATTTTTAACAAAACAAGGCCAGTAAAGCGTTTTTTGAATAAACCTACTTTTTTTTTTACTTTTTGCTAATAATTTTCCGATCTGCTTTGCAATATGAAAGGATGTTTCAATGTGAATTCTTTCTTTTTATGTGTATTGCAGCATAAACAAAGATGTTCAAGTCAAATGTGCTTTCTTCTCTCTTTTCTCCTTAATCCTCTTTTGATTTATATATGTTTATTTATATTTACCATGGAGTATAGAAGCACAAGCCCTCAAATGCAGAAAATCAACAGCGCTCCATTGCAACCCTCTCTCATCTTCCATACCCTTTCAGGTCTTACATCTCATGGTATAAAACCGTAGTGGCTTAAAGCAGGGTGACTAATGGAGAAGGGAAGGGGACACGAAAGAAATTTTGTACCCATGATGAAATTCCTCTCAGAGGCCCTACATTCGAGGAACTCGTGTTAACGTAAGAATTCAAATTCAATCTAGCCTGTCTGTAAATGGAAATCCCCAACATCAGTGTTTTACTTTTCCTGAGAAGGTAATGTCCTACTTCTTCAAAGTACCATCTTGATTTCACTTTTCCTGAGAAGATAATGTCCTACTACTTCAAAGTACCATCCTGATTGATTCCTCATTCTTACTAGTGCTGATTTGTTCCGGATCTTTAAAATCCTTTGGGAATTATGTCATCAACACCAGTATGCATTTCTTTCCCACGGTTACCCTTCCTATTACGTATTGTCTCAGTAGGTTATCTTAATCCTACATCCTGACACTTAAGTTTGTCTTACAAGGGCCATACCTCCTCCTTTGTCTCTGCTTTTCCTCATCATGTACTCATCTGGAGAGAAAAGGTGATGAGATTTTACATCTTATCTCTTAAGTAAGCTTTATTACTCAACTCGAACAATGTCAGGCGCCTTTTCTCCATATTCGACTTTTAAATTCCAACTCTTTACAGCTAATCAATCCACATTTCTATACGTCAAAGTACTTTCAGTCTGACATTTCCACCATCAGGAATGTTAATTCCTGACATTTTCCGCCGTCCACTTGCCTCATTTGCCGTGTGATTATATGGATTGGTTTCCCTCCCCCTCTTCCCTCGGTCCGTGAGCGTGGTGACTTAGTGGAAAGAAAATCGCCTAGGAATCATCAGGAATGGGAAAGTAAGTTTGTAACTGAAAATACGTGATTTTTTTCATTTATTTTCATTCATTCTTACCTTACAATTGCTTAATATTTAGAGGCTGAAGGCAAATTTTTCACGTGGTAATGCTCAGAGGGTAAACTTACAAAAAAAAATCATGTTGTTACAAATGTTCTTCTATAACTTGGAAAATAGGACATGAAGACGTGATATGGTGGACACATTATACAACTAGTAATAAACTGTTCAGATAACAGTGCGAAGGTATGATAACAGACTATAATATCTCACTCACAACCAAACTTTTACCTTACTTATAGCCACTCGTTCTTTGAAAAAATGCATTTGGAGTTACTGCAACATGTTCTTTGAGGCTGTCAATTAAGAGTATATATAACATCCAAACGTTTTTGTACCGAAATGAAATTATGGAACATTCTGTATTCATGTGTCGGCCTAAGGCAAAAGTAGTTACCCCATTTTTAGGCCGTTGTTGAAGATAGATTTTGGTTGCTGGTCTTAAATGTGCCATCAATTTTTCTCTATCAGCTCTGGTTATCGAGATACAATGCACCTGTAATTGTTATGCATACAATCGATCGGGCATAAGGATTGATGACTACAAATCATTGATTGTTGACTTTTTGATAAAAAAAAAAGGCTTACACAAGTAGAATTTGTTTATTTATCCTCAAATTACATCCAGAGAATAAGATAATTGTGAAACAAGCATAGAAAGATATAGATATTGATACAATGTTCATCTACTCAGACATCTCACGAAAGCGTCGTTTCAGACTTCTTGAATGGTCCAGCAGGTAATCAGCCACCATATGGGTATCCCAGTGTCCCCGGTATCTTTCTTCCATGGTTCTTTAAAAGTTTTGGTGGAATCGTTGACCCTGTTCCTCACTTAGGTCACCAAGGTTGTCTGGGAAACGATCCAAGTGGCTGTGGAGGTAATGCGCTTGTTGCTCAATAACAGCCAAGTTGACGGAAGGAAGAGAGCATGTTCTCCACTAGTTCAGAGTAGTTATCTGCTTAATGGTTACCCCCCCAAAAAAAATCCTTACAACCAGAGTGAACGAAGACCATGCCTCTGCCTCAGCATTGTTCATTGAATCTTGGAAATGTGGGTCTTTCATGACTTTCCCTGATTTGTGGCCCGTCGAAAATACCTGCCTTCAGCTTCTCCATGCCCAGCGCTGGATATTCTCTGCATATCAAGTCAAAGCAGTCCCCTTCTTTGTTCAAAGCCCTCACAAATGGTTTCATCAAACCTAGTTTGATGTGCAGTGGCAGTAGAATTATCTTATCTTTGTCAACCAAGGGCTCTGTGATTACATTCTTTTCTCCAACCACCATGTTTTTATCTCAGAGGTCATTGTTTTCTCAGCCAGTGTTCATCCTTAATTCTACTACTATCCCAGAAAAAGATAAAGCAGAGATACTTGGTGTATCCACTCTGCTGACCCAGGAGAAAAGTCACCATCTTTAGATCCATAAAGATTAGCCATTGGTGATTGTGGTGTATCTTCTGTAAGACCAGAGCGATTGTTTCCTGCTGTTTATCCATCTTAGTTGAGTGACCAAAGGGAATTGATCCATATTTGTTGCCACTGTGTAGCACACACATTCTATGCTCATGAGAGTTACATTTATAGATAAGTGCATTTTCTGAAAAACTATATCTGCTGGGAGGAAATGAAGGTCATATTGTTGTTCAGTGGCGTGAATATACCTAGAATCATATTTGAAAAAAGCTTGGGAAGTTTAAGGTGGATTATGATACTTTCTTAGTCGAGCAGGGTCCTGAACTCATTCTCAACTGACCTAACCTTGCTTCTTTTGCAGTTTTTTCCCGGATATCTCATCAAAAATAATCAAATTCCTTTGCTAAGAATAAGTCATTTAACCCAAAGCTAAGCAAGGACGGTAGAAACAAATATTTTTTTTCATTCTTAATTATATTTCTTTATAATGAAAGAGGATAAGAAGATTTATGCTAAAATTTGAGAGAAGTGAATGCAATCAATGACGTCATTAACTCCAGCTGTCTCCATCTGACGCATAGGAGAAAGTTGTTTTGGAAATCGTGAGCGGGGAAAATGAATACCTCAGCTGGTGCCACATTAAATTATTAACTTAATGCCTCTGAATGTGAGTTAAAGACAGGAGCAGATCATATTTCGCCTAATTTGACAACCATGATTAATGAGTTTATAGATATAGTAACGTAGAGAGGATGCTTGTAATCCTAATGGCATTGATGTAGCAACTGGTGTGTGTGTTCATGTGGCATGAGATGTAAATACACCAGATGATAATGCCCCTCGGAAGTGACAACAAACACATCATGGTTAATAGCTTTCCAAAAGCTCAGCTCAATACTAATTCAAGTCTTGGTGAAATGTTGCATTAAATTTATGTGCTACTGGAATCTGTTACATGTGCCTGACTTCTATTCGTATACAAATCTCGAGCATAAGAAATATTGTCTTTAGTAGTTTGGACATCTTTTTTGCGTGTAGTTTGAACGTTGCTTTGTAAATAGTTTGGACATTTCTTTGTATTATTTTTTTTTCAGTAAATCTCCAGTTTAGGAGCACCAACATAGAGAACTCTTGGTCTAGAAAGAAACAGGTGAATTGTCAGTATAGGAGCAGCACTGAAATATGAATTTGGATGAAAAGCTATAATCAGTGGAGTACTAGAGCTTTTTAAAGTTATTTAGACTAGGGGAACATTAATTGTATTTTTTCATGATTGCATTGTGATGATGGTTAGGTGATGGTAAATATCAACACAATGCATGAAAAACCTCACTTTATATCATTTAGGAGCCGAGATTTACCTTAGTAGTATTACACTTGAAATATATAATAAAGGTAATATTGCTCTTTCTTACATCCAGCGAATTTTAGGTTAGAGTAGTTTTGTTATTATTAGTTTGGTTTGAACGATTCTGATCGGTATCATTACACATTAGTACTTTTTGTGAATTTCCCCCTCCCAATACCTCATTTCCCATGTGGATGTCTGAAACAGTAATTCAACCTTGATAAGAGACATTATTGTTATCTCCTTTCTGCTGTGTTTGTCGAATGCAGGTATAGGAAGTATACACACAGAACACTAAACACAGTTATTAAACAAACTTTTCATTGACTGAATGGAAATACATCATAACATACACATTTTTTCAATTTACATTGAAAATAGCATATATTTAGGTTGCTACTAGGAATTAGGTGGTGTGTCTTCATTCTGTTGATTTTGTAGAATTTTTCCTTTTACTTTTTCTTAGATTATCGTAGACCCCCAATGTCATTATCTATAATGGCAGCATAAAAAGTAATATTCCAAATTATGGTCCCCCAATCTTCATCATTTTTCCTTGGTATATGGAATTTTTTTATTTGCATATATCCCAAGATGTACAGCCAGTCATGCTTTTAGTGTCATCCAGTTTATTTTTTTTCCAGATGCTAGAGCTGAAACATTTTCTCAATACATTACTGGTCATCATATATGATTTCAGTGAAACCTGTTAGAAATCTGTCCTCTCATGTTATGTAATAGCTTTAAAAGCTGTGTGACTATTACAAGCTGACAGATATTACAAACAAAAGCATTTTATAATCATGTTTTTTGCCACAAAACACTTGCCAAAGTAATATATCTCACCATGTAAACCAGAAAGCAATCCTGGAGTATCTGATATGCCTGGAGAAGCATAGCTAGAGGATACATGTGAACACAATTGTTATAAATCATGATACCAATGTTTTAAGATTTTTGTTCATAATCACCATTTCCCATGTTGCCAAGGTAGCATGAGGAAGAGATGAAGAATAGGCCACACTCACACATCAGTTCTCTAGCAACCATGTACAGTGCACTGAAACCACAGCCCTCTATCCCCAACCAGGCCTCACAGACCTTTCCATGTTTCTCCCACTTCTCCATGTCCCTATCACTTCTGACACAAATATCTTCTTTGTCAACCTCTCATCGCTCGTTCTTTCCATATCCGAACTATTTCAGCACACCCTCTTGGACTCTCTCAACCACTTTTTTTATTACCTCACCTCTCTCATACCCTTTTATTACTTACTCGATCACACCACGTCCTCAAACATTTAATTTCCAATACATCCACCCTTCAGTGTACATCCTGTACCTGCAAGTATATCCATTTTCCCCTGTACATAATGAGATCCCCTACTCACCCAATCAGTGATTCACTTCCAATTCCATGGTTCCATTTGCTGTCATGTCCACTTCCAGGTTTCTAAAACACGTCACTTCCTCCAAAATTTCTCCATTCAAACTAACACCTTAACAAATCTATCCCTCTACCCTGCTAAACCTAGTAACTTTACTTTCATTCACATTTACTCTCAGTTATTTGCTTTCACACACTCTTCCGAACTCGGTCAACAGTGTCTACAGTTTCTCACTTGAATTAGCCAACAGTGCTGTCATCAGCAAACTATGACTGACTTGCTTCCCAGGCCCCATATTCATCCTCTGCAAACTAAATATTCACATCTCTCTCGAAGATACTCTTTAGAGTATAACAGTATCCTTTTAAGTCTGTTGAAGTGAAAGGTAAGATAAGGTGGTAGAAGTGAAAATTGTGGTTTTTTTATTATTTAATGTAAAGGTAACACACCCGTAGAAAATTAACAGAACTTATAAAATTTCTCGCTTAGTAGCTGAATTGATTGCTAAGATATACGAATATTAAATTCATATGCTGCTGGGTATTGCATGGCTTCTCATTGCATCATCTGCATGTTGACATCGAGGGTTATTTGCATGGTACTCAGTTGTGGGTGTGACTGGCATATTTTTAATTGGAATATTAGATATTGATAAATTAAGATGAATCTTGACTGCTAAGGAGGTAAGGTGAGGTTTTTATAGGTTTTGTAGATCTTTATACGTGTGTATATCTGGCGCTATACTGTCTCTTAGGAGGGAGTGTCTTGTTGATTCCCTCACCACCCTTATTGTTTTCATATTATTCCCCATGTAAACCTATTCTCCATCATTGCAGTTTTTTAGAGGACTGTAAACGATACACCTCCAACCAACAATACTCTTAGCCATTATGTATTTTCTGAAGGCACCAGTCTCTGTAACAGCACTTTTTCAGCTATGCACTTCCACTAGAGGTTTTTATTATTTCAAGGGGAAGATTAGGACCTTTCACTTGTTTCTTTGTTGTTTTTTGGTCTTTATGATGTTCTCACATTTTTGTGAGTTTTTCCTTTACTTGAAAAACATCCATTTTCCGGAGGCATTAGGAAATTTATGTGCCTGCTTAATGGATTAATGACAGTATTCTTCACCTCAAAGCAAAGTTAGCTAATTCATGGATTGAAATTTGATAAGCATTGTAGAGCAGGGAATGTATTATTTCCCATAAACTGTGTTTGCTGTATGGATCATTTAAAGTGCTAGAGAGTTAAAGGAAATGTGCGATGTGCCCAAGTGTCCCAGGTTTGTGACAGGTGTCACAGAGACCGTTGATCTCGGGCCGGCCTCTGGACGCCCTGGCTGGGGTGGGTAGTGCGCCAATCCTGACTTGAACGGCTTTCACGTAGTCAGAGCCGGACAAGAAACGGTTCCCGCTATTCACCCATCTGCTAACCTGAGGCACGGCAGCAGATGGAGCGAGACCCGCTCCGTCAACGGTGCTGACCAGATTGGCCCTCCATGCGTGCAGGCGTTCGGGCTTATTACCCGCCTGCCGACCAGCAATGCATGCGGGTCCGGCCCAGCGCTGCAGTTTGCTCATTACTGCAGGCTCCCGAACAGCCGCATGCATCACCGGGTCGGTCGAGGTGAGCAATTTCTCGAACCGCGCTTGTTTGTTCAACCGGACGGCCGAGACAAAGTCCGGTATACCCAGCCCACCATCTCCAGGTGCCGAGTGAAAGTAAGCGCAGGGCACGTCATGGGCTAGGCGTAGCCAGCGGCGAACCGCCACTCGCACTTGCCTGTCCATGCGTGCTAGCTGCGTCTTGTAAATTTCACCTAGCACAAGTCGATGCATGAGCTTGGGCACCAGATGTCCCACGAGCATCGCAATCCTTTGCTGAGGTTTTAGAGGGGCCCTGGTGATGTTGCGGAGCCCCTCTTCTAGCAGGGCACCGTAGGACTTTCGCCTCCCCTCGGCACCGACAAGAACACCAAGGTACTTGTATTCGTCCTTAGCATTCATGGAGTCGATAGCACTGCCTAAGACTTGGAACGTCCTATTTTTATTGACGTACCAAGTCTTACGTTTGCCATCAACCTCCATGCTGAGGGTACGACACTTTCCCGGGTTTACCCGAAGTCCACCCCCCTCAAGGGTCTCAGCCATCACGTCTATTGCCTTCTGGAGGCCAGTGGGCGTCTGCGCCACCAGAACCAAGTCATCAGCAAACGCCAGTGCTGCTATCTTTTGGTCACCCAATCTAACCCCGACGCCAGTCTCCTTCACCCTTGCGATTCCCTCGTCAATCACAAGGTTGAAGAGAATTGGCGACAAGGGGTCACCCTGTTTGACCCCACGAGTCATGTGTATTTGCTCCGACATCTCGCCGCTGCCTTCAATCTTGGTGAAGGCTCGGTCATACGTCGACATGACATATGCCCTGACGGGGGCTGGAATGCCCTTCCGCGACATGGCCCGCTCGATAGTGCTATGATTAACACTATCGAATGCTTTGGCCATGTCGAGGAATGCCAGGTGCACACCGTGGGCGTGTGCCCGCGCACGACCGACGATCGCATCCAAGATCGTGAGGTTCTCAAGGCATCCATCAATTGGGACGAATGCCTTTTGAGCATCATCGATCTGGATGAGGCTCGAGATGCGGCTGCTCAAGATCTTATGGAGCAGACGGACTATGGCACATGAGATGGTGATTGGCCTATAGTCTTTAGGCTCTGTAGGATTAGGTACCTTGGGTATCAGCACCGTACGGTTCGCTTTTAGTGGCTCTGGTAACGTGGATGTAGCCAACCATAGGTTAAACGTTTTGGCCAGGATCCTCGGAGGAATGGACTTCAGCAATCGCGTGGTCATTCCGTCAGGGCCTGGGGCAGATGTTCTAGTGGCTTTGAGGTGGTGTGCTACCTCGCCTACGGTGACAACCTCTGCTAGTTGTCCACATTCTTGGTCGCAATCGGTAATGGCACGTGTGTCCGGCTCAGATGGCCGGGAGAAGAGGGCCCCCCAAAAGGGATTAAGGCGTTCCGGCCCAACCGAAGTTGGCGGTACCTCCCAGTCGCCTTTAAGAACCAGCCCAGCGGCCAGAGACCTATTGTTGTGATAGAGCCTCTGTACTACCCGGTATTGTTGCCTTCTAAGCCGGTTTCCACGCAAAGGGATCTCCGCTTGGCGTACGCGGCCAGAATTCGTTGACTGCCTCAAACCACCTCGACCACGATTTTGACGGTCATTGGGTGAGCAACAGGAGCTAATCACAAATGAAGCGTGCTCTGAAGCTCCCCTGATCGCGGCAAGGCTGTCGCCCTGACGCAAATGGTCGAGGGCCGCATTTAGGATGTCCTCACCCCACGATGGACTTGTGGGGCCAGGTCCTAAAGTGTCGAGATACGTGACAGTCTCCGCCACAAAGGAAGCAATTG
>JAUTXX010509498.1:0-12023 GCA_032273605.1 Panulirus laevicauda | reverse complement strand
GACTCCCTCACTCCCCCAACCCCACCTCCACCCCACCAGCCCCATCCCACACCCCTACCCAACCCACTACACCCCATCCAGTAGCTGGCACCTCCCTCCTCCATCCTGGATCGAACCCGTGCCAGCAACAGCCTTCACAGGAACCTGGTGGCTTTGAGCTGCACCACGAACACTTTCCTGGCTAGTTCCATTCTCTTTACTCCCGCTACTAAAGCTTGAGTACTCCTCCCAGGAGTTCTCATTCCTTCTTAGATCGTTCGTCGATTTATAAGTAACAATATTCTCACATCCTTACTGTCTGATCACGAGTGAAATTTTCTGGGTTAATATCCCATCTAAATGCAAACAGAGAGTGCGCTGGGAATATATTGTAATCATTCATATCCTGTGCAGAAATCATTGATATGCAGTTCCTAGACAAGACTTTAAATTCTGCGAGTAATTTTGCCTCACATGATACGGTGAGAAAATGATTGGTACAATCGTATTCTTTTTTCAGATTGTCTTTGGTCTGCTCAATATCCTCTATCAGACTTTTCTCCCATTATATTAAACATAATTTAGCAGTGTTACGGGAGTGCAATCATGTTAGAATTATTACATTTCGTTAAATATTTACGTACGACAGTAGCACCGAATGGGAGGGCATAAATGTTTGCATATTCCAGCAGGTCGACGTAATCTATCAAGCTGGATATTATCTACTACTGTATGTTGCTCTTGTTGTTGTTGTAGATTAAACCTCCCTGCAACTCAGGAGGTGCGGGCCCTGTGCTCTAGGGCGGCCCTATGCTCTAGGGCGGCCCTATGCGGGTGATGAGGGACCTAAGCCCTGGGCCCCACACACACACACACACACACGAGAGCCAGGGTCTTCATTCTGTGTACCTTGCAAAGACGTGAAGGAATCCTGGTGCAGAAGCCATTACTGTGTTTTATAGCCTGAGGAACATTGATCAGTCAGATTCCTATCAACAGTGTACTTTGGCCACACGTCACGCGGGGACCATAAACTTTTGGTGCCTCGCTCTCTCTCTCTCTACCTCACTAAACCTGACCGTGGCTCGCTACAATCCCTCTGTAACGTTATATACCAAATCTTTGTCTCACATTTTAGTCTCCAAGACTGACGAAGAAATCGACAGAAGCGAATGCTAAAAAAGAAGAAAAGAAGAAGGCAAATACGAGCCCGAATGACAGCCTGAGATTGGTTCCATTTCCTCTTTTGATTATACGACTAAATATAGAGGAACCTCCTGGTTGCTCTGCGAGTATTGGGTTTCCACACAATCGTCCAGAAGACTAACGTTCAATTCGTCCGCCCGACTACCCCCCTGTGTCTGCAGGAGGTGTTGGCGAACTGCTCCAGAGTTTTGAGAGAGCCTTCCACAAGGCTAAGAGAGAGAGGGAGTGTGTGGGTGGAAGGAGTCTGGGATTGACGGATACGTATGGGAATGAAGAGGTATAGCGGGAAACGAATGGGGGAAAGAAGTGAGCACCTCTTGTGTCTGCAGGAGGTGCTGGCGAACTGCTCCAAGGTTTTGAGAGAGCCTTCCACAAGGCTAAGAGAGAGAGTGTGTGGCTGGAAGGAGTATGGGATTGAAGGATACGTATGGGAATGAAGAGATATAGCGGGAAACGAATAGGTAAAGAAGTGAGCGGGAGAAAGATTTGAGATATCGCGTATTTGAGGAAATATCTTAGATTGTACGGGACTATTACAAGAAAAAGAAAGCTGTATTTGAATAGGTACAATTTTCCATCCGCCAGCTAAATGTTTTCCTCTCAACAGCTTCTACAAAGATGATAGGTTGAGGCTCAGTTATTCTTCATGACTAAAAAAATACATTGATCACGAATTCAGAAAAAAAAAATTTCTCTTTCTTATCTTCAGCCTAAAACATTCATGTAACCATTGTACTTAAGTCCCCCGCCCCCTCACCCTAGTGTAGTACTGGGTATACAGCTACACCCATTGTGTACATCAGGGTGGGTAAGAAGACAATGGCAGTGAAAAAGGGTCTGGAAAAAAATCTTGTATTATTACCTCTCGTTGGCTCTCTGGCATTCAACGCCTCACTCTTGACGCCTTGCTCCTACACTCTTCAGCTAGGACGGTGTTGAAGTGGGCCTATTCACTTTCTATCCCATTAAAAACTAAGCTACTATCCTATTCTCAACATCATCCCGAGCATGTATAATACACCTATCCTTCTCGTCTTTTCCTTCTGTCTTCACGCTCTTTTCCATACCTTTTCCATACCATCCTTTTTATTTTTCTCATCACTGCCAAACTTTCAAGAATCAAGCCTTGTACCTTCTAAAATGAAATATTACCATTACTCCTTTCTCCTTTCTTCCTTTTTTGTCTTAAGGCTTGACCTCAATAGAGACGTGCCAAGAGTCTTCAGTCTCTAGCTGTCATGTATAATGCACTGAAACCACAGCTCCCTTTCCACATCCAGGCTCCACAAAACCTTCCATGGTTTACCCCAGACGCTTCACATGCCCTGGTTCAATCCATTGACAGCACGTCCACCCCGGTATACAACATCGTTCCAATTCACTCTATTCCTTGCACACCTTTCACCCTCCTGCATGTTCAAGCCCCGATCGCTCAAAATCTTTTTAACTCCATCCTTCCACCTCCAATTTGGTCTCCCATTTCTCCTCGTTCCCTGTACCTCTGACACATATATCCTCTTTGTCAATCTTTCCTTACTCATTCTCTCCATGAGACCAAACCATTTCAGTACACCCTCTTCTGCTCTCTCAACCACACTCTTTTTATTACCACACATTTCTCTTACCATTTCGTTACTTAGTCGATCAAAACACTTCACACCATATATTGTCCTCAAACATTTCATTTCCAACACATCCACCCTCCTCCGCACAACCCTATCTATAGTCCATGCCTCACACCCATGAAACATTGTTGGAACCACAATTCCTTCAAACATACCCATTTTTGCTCTCTGAGATAACGTTCTCGCCTTCCAGACATTATTCAACGCTCCCACAACCTTCGCCTCCTCCTCCACCCTGTGACTCACTTCCGCTTCCATGGTTCCATCCGCTGCTAAATCCACTCCCAGATACTTAAAACACTTCACTTCCTCCAGTTTTTCTTCATTCAAACTTACCTCCAAATTAACTTGTTCCTCAACCCTACTGAACCTAATAACCTTCACATTTACTCTCAGCTTTCTTCTTTCACACAATTTACCAAACTCAGTCACCAACTTCTGCAGTTTCTCACCCGAATCAGCTACCAACGCTGTATCATCAGCGAACAACAAATGACTCACTTCCCAAGCCCTCTCACCGATAACAGTCTGCATACTTGCCCATCTCTCCAAAATTCTTGCATTCACCTCCCTAACAACCCCATCCATAAACAAATTAAACAACCATGGAGAAATCACGCACCCCTGCCGCAAACCAACATTCACTGAGAACCAATCACTTTCCTCTCTTCTTACACGTACACATGCCTTACATCCTCGATAAAAACTTTTCACTGCTTCTAACAACTTGCCTCCCACACCATATATTCTTAATACCTTCCACAGAGCATCTCTATGAACTCTATCATATGCCTTCTCCAGATCCATAAATGCTACATACAAATTCATTTGCTTTTCTAAGTATTTCTCACATTTCGTGAGTGCCCAGGGAAATAGATTCCTACATCGATAGTAACCAAGTCATTCGGTGACTCAATGTTCGTGTAGTGTATCCCTGCAGCCTCATAACCATTACTGAACCGAACTGGTTTGTATATCTACATAACACGAACATGCTCCAGCACGTCCTGTGTTGGCCTCGAAGTGGAGCATGGTGGGTCTCTGTGAATTATTGATCTGATCATCGGCACTCATTCACCGTCATGTCTCCCTGGAGGTTAAGAAACGTTGCGATGCTGTTAGAAAAATATTATTCCAGCGGACACATTTGTGACTGGTTATTACGCCCCACCTATAACCATCACACTCCGTATCCACAGCACTATATCTCGTCATTCATCCTCCGCCAGTCATGATATACGAATGAAGACGTAGAACCAAGCAAATTAAAAAGCTTTACTGGGGAGGTAAATGCTCTTCTCTCACATCATGGCCGTGAGCCAGCATCTTCGATTAGGAAGGCGGGTGGATTAACTCCACAGCTATTATCGGGCACGCAAGACACTAGGAAGCATTAAGCTATCACATTATCTCACATCTGCAGCGTCTAACATCTTCTCATGCTGTTCTCGAAGAGTCTCGCGATATCCCAGTTCTCCTAATTTGGACTGAAATCCTGCTGTTGTAATGTAGACAACATACATGCAGTCCTCGTATTGGATAAGGCGCTAGAATGATACTGAAAATTCGAAGCTATTTCCGCATGTGACAAAATCGCACCAGGATATGCTCAACAACCAGTATATGGACGCTGGTTAAGGATGATTATTCAGAAGGCATGAGAAGGAATTGTTAGAAGAACAAACTGAAAGAATAGAGGATCCTCAAAACCTTGTTCATAGGCAGTCAATACTCTCCTGTTGCTACACAGGACTTCATCATGGTCTCAAGCTTGCCAAGACACGCTCTGACTGCGAGCCGTGGGGTCTCTTGGACAGGCATTATTATCGTAGCAAGTAGACACATGACTTCCCGTGGCTCTTCTATTCCCAGCGCCACCCTGGAGCAGTATGACCACGTAAATTAATGTTTTTGCCTCTTTTGCATTCGAGAATATATATATTCCCTTAGTTACATTGATCCTTTTTCGCTTTCTTCTTCGAATTAGTGACGTATCATCGTAAGTTGAGGGACGAGAGTAGTCTTGTCAGAGAATTCCTTTCTAGAGGGTCCATTCTGTCCCTGCTGGTGTGTTGAGCAGCCTTGGAGATGCACGCGCTCAGGCTGGAAATGAGGGGTGAGGTCATGATGGTTATAACCCCAGGACATCTTCCATGACGGGAATTTTGGCTTTGTACAATGATAATGATAATGATAATAACACTGATTATGATAATGATAATGATTATAATGATATTTATAATAATAACAACAATAATGATGATAATGAATATAATGATAATGATTATAATAACAAGAATGATGGTGATAATGGATATAATGATAGTGATTATGATAACAAGAATAATGATGATAATGAATGTAATGATAATGATTATGATAACAAGAATAATGATGATAATGAATATAATGATACTGATTATAATAACAAGAATAATGATGATAATAATAATGATAATAATAATAATAATAACAACAACAATAATAATAATAATAATAATTATAATGATAATAATAATAATAATAATAATAATAATAATAATAATAATAATAATGATAAAAATAATAATAATAATAATAATAATAATAATAATAATAATAATAATAACATTAATGATAATTATAATAATAATAATAATGATAAAATGATAATAACAATTGATGATGATAGTAACGGTAGAGCCAATGAATGATAATGATACCCCTGATACAAGTATTAGTCATATTGAGCATAACTAACCATATCTCCTTATTAATAGCTCTACATCCTCTAGTAACACAAGCATTCTTTTGTGATGGAAACCCCACGTCACTGTTAATGGTTCCTCCTGCGTCAGGGCTCCTGGGCTGAGTGAGGCTGGCAAGCCACGATGGTGAGGGACAACCTAGACGATGTGATGGAGCAGGTGGGCTGGGGTTTGTGGCAAGCACCGATCGTCGCTTTCATCATTCTAGGTTAGTTTGATTTCATGACAACGGTGAGGTGCAGACGAAAGAAAAAAGGTGACAGGTAAAGAAAATATATTAAGAAAAAAAAAAGGGGGGGGAGGGAGGGAAGGGTTCTGATTTAGCCTTTTCTTCGTACTAAATGCTGAAAACTAGTCATGAATGATGATAGAAGACTCTAGTTTAAGTACGTTATATGTAAACTATCATGTCCATCCTCTCCCATACTTTTGCATCTGGTGTCCACGACTAGCATTCATACAGCACCGATGGGAATATCACACAAGAGAAGAAAAAACAAAAACAAAACTAAAAGGCTTCACAATATCTTTCAGAATTCTATCACAGCTGCAGAATTCTACTTTACCGTTCTGAGAGATACCGTCTCTGGTGCTCTGTCTGTCAAAAAGGTCCAGTTTTATGGATATAGATTTCACCAAAGGGCTCTGTCTGCAGCCCTCTTTCCTGTTCATGTCATGATTATCTCTGGCTGCCAGGCCATCCATTATAGATTTCCTTTTTCTTCCTTCTCGTCACATCACATGATAACAAAAATCTGCAAACCTATATGCTCCTGGGAGGCAAAGAGACTATAGTATCCCTTCATTATCTCAGCGCAGTCCTCAGGCCCGGCACAGTGGATGGGTGTCACTCTCTACAGTACACCCTTACCCTTCAAGTGTTCCAGCAGCGGCTATTTCATCACAAGCACAGCCAACGCGACCATCAACAGGTAACATCTTCCTGCTACGTATCATGTTACAATGATTCCCAAAGTCATGTACAGAGCACTTCTTACCCTCCCTCTCCAACACCTTGTGACCCACCTAACTGCCTCAAAAATCAGTTCAACGCGCTTAAGAATTCAGATTGAATAGATATTCTGTTCTTTACATTACTTAATGAAATACACGTAAGACAGACTATCAGACATTTGTTACTCTAAGGAACACGTCCATAATATACTTACTAACGGAGTAACTTTTAAGGTTAACGCCATGGAGTATGTGCATTGTTCTCACGTATCACATACAGCACACGTACCTCCGTTTTGAAACCATTGTGTCAAAGAGCTCGACCACGGCCTCTAGTGTTGTCGAGGAATATGGCAGTAATGGTTCAGCGATGACCTGAGGAATTTAACTAACAATAACATTCCATCAAGCTCGGCCATAGACGCACGTCAACCTGATTTGGAGAGACATATATCACCATAACCGACCACAACTATGCACTCGTGTTAATTCCTCCAACGATGAATATCACGTATGTAACCCACACTGTATCATTAGGAAGATTAAGTGGTAAATGTTCTTTTGCTGAACAATGAAGTCTTTATACATCCTTCCAGTTGTACTCAACCAGTTGTACTCAACACGTTACATATAGATGGGAGATAGAGCAATAGTCAGGAAGCACATCAGTAACCTGCTATTTCCTCCTCAACAGTGAGACGGGATACTGGTGGAGCGAAGCACACAACCAGAGTGACCTGGATGGTGGGTACGACAACAGGTGTCTCAGCGAGGTGGACCAGCAACACTCTCAACCTCTCATCGAGGTCGTCCCTCTCTCTCAGGCGGACCAGCAACGCCCTCCGCTTCTTTACATCAACCCTCCTGGTCCTCCCTCCTGCCCAGTGGTCCATTATGACACGTCCGTCTTCGAGGACTCTATCATTTCCGAGGTAAGGCCCCCAGCAGAGTTATCATAGGATATTATATCATGAAACTGAGCGTAAAAGAAAACACGAACAATCTTATGGGAAAAGATATAAAGATTTACTTTTATAACATACGAGTAATGGATAAATGGAATAAACTAAACAATAAGACTGTGAATGCTGACAGTATAGAAAGATTTTAACGTTTTGTTATAAATGAGTTCAAAAAGATAGAGCCCCACAAATGAAGAACTCTTTTTTCCCTTATTATAGTCATAAGTAATTAAAAGCATTTATACAAAAGAATACATAGGAATTAGAACAGCAACAGACCAGTGGATTCTTTTGAGGCTCTTTGTGATAGTGGACTATATCAAGGACACTCACAGAATAGTGTGGTCAAATTTAGGAGATATACAGATAATCTGCAAATTGTTACTTTGACTAAAGAGTCGTAAGTGATGAAAGTCGTGGACTTAAGAGCGAAGAATTTACCAAGTCTAGTCTTAGATGTAACCATAGTGTTGCTTTCAACAGCTCTATTCGGCAAATCGTTCCATATGTTAACCATTCTATTGAAGTAAAAGTACTTCGCCTCATTGAAGGTAACACGTTTGCCTACCACTTTGAATCCATTAAGTACAATCTGACGAGTCAAGTCTTAGGTAACTTGATAGATCAAAATCCTCAAAGCTTTGATAATTTTTGATATTTGCATTAGATCATCTCTTAGTCTTCTCTTTTCTGAGCTAAATAGATTCAAGTAATTCAATCTGATCCCGTAGGATTTGTTTCTCAATCCGGTAATCATCTTGGTAGCTTGACGGTGTACTCTCTACATTTTGTTAATGTCTTCCTTCAGGTAGGGTTACCAAAACTGAACACAATATTCAAGATGTGAATAATCAGTGAATTGTAAAGAGTAGAATTTTGTTAGCTCTTTTCAATGCATGTGTGCACTACATACTGGGTTTTAGGTCATAAGAGATTATCAAATCAAAGTCTTTTTCCTCATTTACCTTTTGCAGTTGAACAGAATTCATACTGCAGCCTGCCTATTCATTTGGGCTACCGAGGTGCAAAATTTTGTATTCATCTATAGTGAAATTCATTTGCCACTTAAGAGTGAGTTTGTGTATGTCAGTTGGAAGCTGTAGACTTTCGTATTCTTTTGTAGTGATATTTCTTATTTTTGTATTGTCTGTGAAATTTGATTCCTTGCAATGCAGACCATTATCAAAGTAACTGATATATATGAGAAAGAGAACCGGTCCCAAGACTAAGCCTTGTGGTACTCCACTTATTACGTCTGACCATTTTGTTTACGGCCAGTTAATCAATTTTCTACCGACTGAAGTACAACCCCATCAGTGCCATGTAACTTGATTTTTGCTGGTAATCTTTGATGCAGAACCTTATCGAAAGTATTTTGAAAATTTGGATAGATAACATCAATTGCTTAACTTTCGTCATACATGTTGATTATATAAAAGAAATCAAGCAGATTTGTCAGACATGAGCGATATCGATGAAAACCATGCTGAGAATCGCTTAATATGAGGTGGTCTTCTAAATGGTTTACTGTCTTATCTCGAATGATGGTTTCTCTAAGTTTTCCAACTGCAGACGTTAAGATAATAGGACTTTTGCGGGCAGTGAGTTATTACTCCTTCTGAATATCGGTGTTGCATTGGCAAACTTCCATTCGTCTGGAACTTCTCCCGGAGCAAGTGACTTATGGAAGAGGGCAGTCAAGAGCTTAAGTATCTCATTTTTCGCCTCTTCCATTTTTCTCGCATAAAACTTATCATAGCCTGCCGTTTTATTTATTTTCATTCCGTTTATTGCTGAAAGAATGTCTTCATCGTTTACGTCAGTTTGTTTAAGAACATTTCCTTCTCTTTTCATTGAAGCTGGAATCGGGATATCCATCGTGCCTTCATTCGCAAATGCAGATGGAAAAAAAGTTACTTAATATTTTTGCTATGACTTCACTGTCTTCAATCAAGTCACCGGCGCCGATCCTGGGAAGAACTTCTGATTGATATTATTTGTTTTATCTCGAAAACGTCGAAAAAGCCAAATAGGGTTTCTCCTTTGTCCTCACCAATATGAAGCGGTCAGTAAACATACAGTACCTAACGTCCATTTTCAGTGTGAAATTGAAGTCAGAGAAAGGTTGTCACTTACCCCCTCGGTGCAAGACAAAAGTAATTAATGTGGAATTCAATTTTCACCAGCTACTTCTCTGTAATGTATCTTAGAATATGTTGAATAAAAGCTACATAAATGTTAATGTGAAGTATCAGAGTTTTTTTTCAGCAAATGTGTCTGTAGGTAAGTACACTGATGCATTACTTAATCATTATGCTGCTCTGTGGTTATGAAAAGTGTATCTTTTCCACGTTTCTCGCTATAGCTGTAGGTCAGGTGCTGTATAAGAAAGCCATATATTAAAAAACTTGTTGGGCTATGCTATGACTTAGGTTATCTGGTGAAGGACAGTAATGGTATCTTACATCCCTAATATGTATGTTTAGGGCTAGGGTAGCTAAACAGGAGGTTCCTTCAGTAGCTCCTATGTGGGCGAATATCATTATATTGGCTCATTACCCGTAAGTCAAGTAGACACTATAGAACTTGTGTTCCCTCCTCAGTGGCACCTGGTGTGCGAGAGGGAGTCTCTTCGCCCCCTGTTCCAGATGGTGTACACCTGTGGCAATATATTGGGATGCTTCATCGGTGGACACCTCGGTGACAGGTGAGCATCTACAGTGACTAGGTTCACCTCACTAACAATTGATATTTAGTGGTCACATCTCAAGTGACAGACACAGTGGTGAGAGACACTCCAGTGGCGGAGCACACCTCAAAGTAGCAGCATCAGTCAGCAGGTACACCTCAGTAACAGGATACAATAGTCGGACACCCCTCAGTGACAGGATGTAATAATCGGGTACACCTTAGTAACTGGAGTAAAACGGTCATTCACACCACAGCAACACTTACCTTACTGGCACAACCCAGTGGTAGCTACAGGGGCCGTGAGGCGCTTCAATGATCAGTGCCATGGATGGGTACCCCTCTTATCTCAGTAACTGACACAGTGACAGGTACAAAAATTGGATGTGTGTGTGTGTGTGTGTGTGTGTGTGTGTGTGTCATTTCGCTGCTGATACTGTGTTTTCGATCCTCTGGTGACACATACTTTTCCATTGCCGTAGACTGGGCCGGAAGAGAACCGTTCTGTTGGGAACCCTGATAGCCCTGCCCTCAGTAATGGTTGTTGTTTTCCTGCCGTGGTACAGCGTCGTACTAGCCGCCAGGGTCGCCATGGGAGTAGCCAACGTCATACTCTACTATGCTTCCTACACTCTCTGTAAGTACTCTGTTGAGCCTGATATCCTGCGGTACCTTCCTTATTTGACAATTAAGTATCAACCTGTCGACGTCATTAGCATAACTACGCCTCCTGCTCATGTTAAACCCCTTTGCTCCTAACTACCATTTGGGCTCGAACGAGCTATTTCTAAAATCATCCTTGACCATCACGTTATACCACGTTCCTAGTCCCTCCTTTCTCATAATTCCATGTCATACTCTGTTCCTAGCTCCTCCTTTCTCTCTCTCTCTCTCCCTCACCACAGTCGTGGAGAGCATACCACCAAGGAATCGGTCTACATTCAGCATAATGATAAACATGACACAGAGCGTTGCGATTGTATGCTTCGGAGCAGTTGGGTACATGGTGAGGTCCTGGCGACGCCTTATGCTGGTCAGCACCGTGCAGATGTCCATCGTTCCTCTTCTGATATTGTAAGCAAACATTCACATCATGCTCATTAGACGTAATGGACCATGTGCCATTGTATTGTTAAGGAGCGAGTTTTAAACGCGTTGGGCCCCATTCTCTCGAGCATTATTCTATCATAATTTTTCTTATATTTGTCTGCTGTCCTCATGTACCATTTTTTCATACAACTTATGTAATTTTTCCACCACTCTCATATTGTTAGAATACTCCTTTACATCTTTCTTATCCAACTTCTTGCTAAATTTCACATTGCTCAATTGCCCTGCACCCTCTGCATTTGCACAAACAAGTTCAGTTTTCTCTTAGTTTGGCTATGAGGTAAGTTACATACTGTATTACTGTAACACTTCCTCATTTAACGAAAAAAACAATTGCATAATGTATAAACCTTACGATTTACTCTACAAACATCCCTGTATATCTGCCACCTCTGCCCCTCTAAGTGTACTATACTCGTGTGCCTATCCAGAATATGGAAATATCCGGCCCAACTTGATCTTAAACTCTTTTGTGATTAATTAGATTGTAACTATCATGCCCTTCCAGTTCTGAGGTAGACATAAACCGTGTATTTTCAGCCGAATGGCTGCCTAGATCTTGTGAACCGTTATTGGTTTGTTTCTTTCTTTATAATGTTTTTATGACCGATGGGTCCGACCGGTAGAAGTGGCCACGTTTCTTTCTGATTGCTTCTAGAGCCTCATTAGAAATAAATGGGTATTTTTGAGCAGGAAGGTAAGGAAAGGTATATATATATATATATATATATACCTTTCCTTATATATATATA
>JAUTXX010509487.1:0-12024 GCA_032273605.1 Panulirus laevicauda | reverse complement strand
TATTGTTGGAGCATATACATATGTTTGTGTGTGTGTGTGTGTGTGTGCGTGTGTGGGGGGGGGGAGGTGAGCGTGTATTGCTGGACCCTTCCTGCTTGAGGTTACACCACGAATGAAGAGTCACATTTGGCTGGACTGTCACAGTCAGTTAACGAAACAGAGTTCACTCTAAAAGTCACGTCAAATAACTCTATTCAGAGAAGTCCATCCTGTCCCTGCTACTTAGTGCAGCACAGACTTGGAGCTGCAAGAGCATCTTAATGGGGGTATCCTAGGGTTATAATCCTAGGATCCCTTCGTGAAAGATGTAGTACTCCTAATGAAATAGCCTTGTCAAAGGTGACTTGTCAGTTTTTGTATAACCACTCGTAGGCGAAGTCCGGTAGCATCTTATGTATCTTACGACCATTTTTAGAAAGTTCCCGTGAATTATTCTTCTTTTTCCCCAGATTTCCGACAACTTCTTTCTAACTTTCATTTCGTTCGGGAACAATGTTCATATTGGTTATTCTCAGTGTCTTAACATCTCCCCAGGCTTCCTTCCTGCTCGTGACGAACCTTCGTGGTCAGCTGGGTTCTCGACGGGACAATCTCGATAACCAGGGCGAAATTTTCTGTGACCTTATTGGCTTCAGTTGTAACAAACGGGGTAGTATCTAACCGAGCTGGTTTGTCGTTGTCAGTTTGGGTAAGAATTCCTCCTGACCCGTCCAAGAAAAATTTTGAGTCCATTTATCTCGCTTGTTTACTCGCGCAAAACTTTTCATTGGATCTTTTGATCTCAAGCTGGACCATTGTATAGACTTAGACCTTCCCGGGCCGAGTTGACTTACGCTACCACAGACAAGTCAATAATGTTAAAGGATGGAAATGTCGGATTTCAGAGTATTAGAGAAAGATAGAAATGAACTTGTAGTAAATGCTAGAATTCAAAGATCGAATTCAGAAAAAAAAAAAACAGATATTGTTAGAGTTGAGAGAAAATTTATTAAAGAGGTGATATGAATCGATGTTGTGTCCTGGGGCATACGTCATGGAAAGAGGAAGCAAAGGAGGAGGAGGAAGAGGAGGAGGAGGATTAAGATCTCTTCGTATGAGACAGTCACAAGTTTCAGGCTATAGTAGTAGAAGGCCAGTAGAAGGCCAGTTTAGACAATGCTTAATGGAAAGAGTAGCTGCAGTAAAGAAATCCACAGTGGTGTTCACCCAAGATTGAATGAAGCTGAATATAATGATAGCCTTATTTTACCGGGGTTTTGATAGTTTTGCTGTCCACCCCTAACAACTCTTATATGTCCGATGGGTCACAGGACCTATGCCCAATAAAAATCATTCGGCACCCCTGGCTCTGATATGACCCGCAGCGATCATTGGTGTGGTTGGTACCCCTGTGTGTGTGTGTGTGTGTGTGTGTGTGTGTGTGTGTGTGTGTGTGTGTGTGTGTGTGTGTTTAAAGTCGTATGATGTTCACTGTTGCCACGTGTCGTATCTAACGGTTAATAAACGGGAATACATAGTGTTTATACGAAAGCGTCTAAACAGCATCGCATTACCCTCTGTAATAACGGGATCCGTCAAGAGAACTGATGCTACCTAGCGATGCTCGAAAACCAATATTATTTATTCTTTTTTATTTGTCGCTGTCTCCCGCGTTAGCGAGGTAGCGCAAAGAAACAGACGAAAGAATGGCCCAAACCACCCACGAACACGCCCACACACGCACATATGCATACCTATACGTTTTAACGTATACATACATATACATACACAGACATATACATATATGCACATGCATATATTCATACCTGCTGCCTTCATCCATTCTCGTCGCCACCCCGCCACATATAAAAAAACACCCCCTCCCCCACGCGCGCGCGAGGTAGCGCTAGGAAAAGACAACAAAGGCCACATTCCTTCACACTCAGTCTCTACTTGTCATGTAATGCACCGAAACCACAGCTTCCTTTCTACATCAAGGCCCCACAAAACTTTCCATGGTTTACCCCAGATGCTTCACATGCCCTGGTTCAATCCATTGACAGCACGTTGACCCCGGTGTTTATTTGAATGCCTTTTCTTATGTTCAGTGTTATATTTTGATTCCCTGTATATTGCAGTTTGTTGGGTACACAGAGGTGTTCTCTCATTTCTTACCTTATTCAAAAATGGCAAATTATGCATCTATCTATATATCTGATACTTATTATGCATGAGAATCATTGTATGTAGTACTGCTTTGCCAGATAAATTTATTGTATAGAAGAGTATGTGAGGAGTCTGTTGGTGATGCACTCAAGAAATGTTTCAGGAAAAATGTAAGAGACATCCAAAAACTCTAGTTCAAAATTATCTCAAGATGAGAAAATTCCACATCAACCATGCCTGTTGTCTTAAAACTGGAAAAAGATACGAAATGTAATAGAAGTAGGAAAAGTGGAAAGATAACATATAATGAAGTACCTGCAGTTTTTAGTTCAGTGTACATGATATTGTGTATTATATGTTATCAAGTTTAATAGAAGAGGAGTGAGCTCTGATTCAGAACCTAATGGTTGAAGTATCATAAACCGTCTTTTATACAATACTCATTGTTTAGATTACAACATCTGGGTGATACTGATGAATGAATTAAGTTTTTGCAATGAAAAGAAAAATAAGTTCTTTGGATTAGCAAGTATGCTATGGTAAGTGCACATATTGATTATGTAGTTACAGACATTCAGACATTTGCATAACATGTGGGTTTTTGCTTGATCGTTTATGTATGATTTTATATAAAGAACATGTGAATGAGAAGAAGGATGTGCTTCAGCAGGTAATTCTGTTCAACTCACTTGCATTTATAGATTTACAAAACTCACCTTTGAGACCTAAGGCTTGACAGTATTGATGGACTACTGTATAAGATGAGTTAAAGATTATTATAATGTTATTGTTATGTAAACCTAAGACCTCTTGTATGTGGTTAATGCAGCTGTAAGGTTGTAATAAATCAGTAGCAAGGAAGTGATTGACTCCTTTTTGGTGAAAGTTTCCTTGATGAGATTGTACTCACTTTCATCCACTGATGATGTTACAAACTTGCTTAAGGTGACAATTCACTCTTGGCTTAACCTCATGAAGGTGGAGTCCAGTAACATGGATAATTTATAGAATTATGAAAAAATGTCTGGAAAATGCACAGAGAATGGAATTCGAGTGGTAACGATGAGTTCACCACATAAGTTTCAGTGTCTATTTTCTTTGATATTGTATTTCAACTGTATCATACATGCAGCTGCCAGAGCTATTGCTTGGTATTCGTGACTCAAGTGACAGTCTTGTGATGTCTACACTCCATGCCCTCGCTGAACTTGTACCCATCCTGGGTGCCAACACTGTCATTGGAGAAAACCGACAAAATCTCTTCACAACTGCCAAGCCAAAGGTCAGTAACTGCCATGGCAGTACTTGCTAATTTTTATCATGTGAAGAAGATTTGAGTTATACTTTCCAATTTTTTTTGATAGTTTGGTTAAGCACATCAATGAATTACAAATAGAAGATGTTGAAAAGTTTGCTTTTGTAAAGCTTGAATATTATTGGCAGAAGAATAGCATATAAGTTGATAGACTGATTTATTAAATGATGGGTGATTGATAGACATGTTTATAAGGTGATTAATTTCCTGTACTTTCCTAATACCAGTATATATTGTTGCCTTACATGAATACTCATTTTATAGTCAGACCTCATTGAAGATGATATTTTCTTTGATATACACAGGCTGCAGCAAGCCTACCATTAAGTAAAGGGATTTCATCTTTACAAACAAGCTCTGCAGAGGCAAAAGTTAATGGCAGCAAAGTTAACCGAAGCCTCCTTCCCTCTTCTGTTTCATCCAAGCCTGCAGGTGTGTTGGTCTTAATTTGAATAATGTTTGTTTTTAAAGATAGAGGCTTGCACATGTAAAGGTTTGTATGAAGTTTGAATATTTTTATCGTTTACTTATTAACCCTGAAAGTGGTCAAGTACATTAAACGTATATGAACATTAGTGAAGAGTGAAGAATATGAGGTTAGTTTTGTCATTTTATTGAGAGTAATTTGTAGGTTGCAGATTAAGTGGTTTTGGTCTCTCTGAAAGTCCTGTTCTTGGAGAAGTGAACAAGACTCTCCTTTAACTTGATGAAAGTTTTCCTTTAGTGTAGCACACTATAGCCTCCTTCACAATTTCTCAAGTATATTTATACCCCTTATCCCTGGGGATAGGGGAGAAAGAGTACTTCCCACATATTCCAAAAGAAGGAGCAGAGAAGGGGGCCAAGAGAGGATGTTCCCTCAAAGGATCAGTCCTCTGTTAACGCTACCTCGCTATTGCGGGAAATGGCAAATAGTATGAAATTTTTACTCCTGTTGTTATGCCTGATATTACTGAATGCTTAATAAGGAATGTACTTGATGATGAATTAGTTCCCTAAAAGTGCATGCATAAGCACAGGTTACCATATATTTTTTCTCTGTTTTTGCACAGAGCCACCACCACCTCCACCAAGATCCATATCACTGGGGCCAGAGTCTGTCAGTAATGAAGTCAAATCAGATGTTACTTCTCTGGACAGCCTTTCAATTGATAGTATAGTTTTAGCTCAGATACCGGAGAGGAGCTCCCCAGATGGAGAAGATAGTGGCAATTCAACCAATCAGTGTGTTGGACCTACAGGACCTGCAAGTATGAGTGCAGATGCTTGGTCGTCTGACTGGGAGGAAATACAAGATGTTCCATCTGAAGACTTCTCTCGTGTCATACTGTCAGTCAATGAAGAAAAAGCTGATTTGCAGTTAAAGGATAATGACTTTGGGATGGATGTGATGAAAGAAGGGGTCACTACATCTACTGCAAAACCTAAGATTATCAGTAAAGTAAAAATGAGCACACCTGTGGAAAATAAATCATTGTCTGTAGGCAGTAGTAATAACATTAGGGAAGTTATGTCAGGGTCATGTCCAATGAATGTGAAACCGAGTTCAGGAATGAAGCTTATAAGTTTAAAGCATAAGGAAATAGCAGATAATAGCATACATTTGAAGAGAACTCAAAATCTTGGTGAAGAGTTTGATGTCTTAGCAATTAAAGTGAATAAAAAGCGGGATGCAGAAATGGACCTGTTCGCAGACCTTGCACCTAAGTTTGATACAAAGAAGTTTGACTTGGAAACGATGTTGATGGAAGCTAATTATAAGATGAAAGGAATACAAAAAGTACGTACACCATCAGTTTCAGAGACCTTAGCTGGGCTTGACACAAGTGGAGCAGATGATTCATGGGGAGGAGAAGGTGGATGGGGGGACCAGATTGATTTATTTGATATATCTCCTTTAACTACTGAAAGTAATTCACCCTCTAAGTTTTTCCACAAAGATTCAGAGATGAAATCAGTGTCATTATCTGCAAGTAATCATTCTGCAACTGATTTTGTTGCTACTAGTACTGGAAACTCATTATCTCCTGCAGTAAACTTGCCTTCAACTCATTTGCATAGTAGTGGTTTAATAAATACGAGTGAAGCAAAGGATGTTTGGGATGATGGCTGGGGTGATGATTTTTAAGTTGATATTTAGTAAAGCTAAGTATGTATAGATATCTTTTGAAAACACAGTCTGGAGAATATACTGGATATATATTCTAAGATTATTTTTCATTAGTGATGCTTTTCTGTGAATGTTTCAACTAGTTTCCTGTACAAGGTTATTTTAAAGTGACAGTTTCCAGTCCTTTTGAGTTTTGTCTTTTATATTCGTTCATATTACTTCATTAATAGTGATATAGGGAAATTAATGCAGAATGAATACAGGATTTTTAACTAGTCACTCCTTGAAATGTTAATTTAGATGGAGTATACTTGTAAATTTTTCATTTGGTCAGTATTTTTTTAAGGAACTTCTTGAATAAGGAATGTCATAAGATTCCCCATACATGGATCCAGACGTTCTTAATTCAAAGTCAGAATTATTTAACATGACCAAGTTGAAGTGGGAACACAGATTTTAGAATAAAAGCTGGTAGCAATATGCTAAAACTGCCAGGTTACCAAAAATTTAGCAGCAGATATAATTGAGCAGCGGGTGGTCAAGTTCATTGCAGGTCAATGATCATGTTGATACTGATTGAAGCCCCAGGACTGGTCATGTTAGGTTATTACTGGATACTGACTTAACACACTCCAAACAAGGCTCATCATTATAGTTTTATCACATAGGAGCAGTCCCCATCTCAGCATTGTTTCCCCAGATTGGGGAGCTATCTTATGGTTGTCTAAATTATATGATAGCATGTTCAAGTTAAAAGCACAAAACAGTCTTTTTGTAGGTACTTGTGTGAATAAATTGAGGTTCTTTGTTCAACATATCCCTCTTTGGTGTGCAAGTCTTACTGTGATGCTTAGCAGTGAAAATCAGAAGTCTACAGAGCCTTTGACTTGACAAAAGATTGATCAGATGTCATGCAGTGTAGAGCTATCATTTTTTCTTGAACAACTAGCCACAGAAAGCCATTTCCTTGAATGCACTCATCTTTCCACACAGTATTAAAGTATCAGTTAACCCATGAATGTTGCTTATTGTGACAGATATGTACTAAGGTAGTAATGAGACATGAACTGCTAGTCAGGATTTAATTCTCAGCATTTCGAATTTTGTTTTTCTGAAGAATATTATCCTGAGGAAGATAGCTGTTAGATCGTTGAGAATCAAATCCTGTTTAACAGTTCATGTCATTGCTACCTGACTGCCTACCAATTAATCCCACCAACTCCTGCTGTAATAGTCCAGTTGTTTGACTTGTTTATAACACTTTTGGTGTGATAGGGTACATTTTAATAGGATTGTATTATATGCAGCATTAATCAGCTTTGATTTTTTGCTCAAGTTTTGATTCTGTACATAATCACAGATATCTTGTCATCAGAATGAAGTTCCAGTATGGTGATTATGCTCTGCCCTCTAAATCCTTTTTTTTATAACTTTGAAAAATACATAAGTACTCCTGTAGGTCTTGCAAAACCTTTTTCTGAATCATTGTGATCATTGGATGTTTCTTCGTACAAACATGAGCTTGACATGTAAGAGTAAGGACAGGTTTTCATGATTTATCTTGAGGCCTAGAAAATCAGTGATGAATTGGATTTTGGAGAAATATGTCTCAAACAAACATGCTTAAGAAGCTAGATGAGTAATTGTGAAGGATTGATGAACTAGTAATTAACTTTTGTAATGTCAATTATTTTTTTGTAATTAGCAGGCTCACAGTGGCTGGTTGTTGAGGATGAAACTACAAGTAGATTTCTGGAGTTTGTGCAGTCATTTGTGTAAATGAGTTAAAGGCACTGGTCTCCCTGTTGTCCCAGCACAGAAAGAAATTTTGTATCCCTTAGAAAGGAATGCAGAAACCAGCTTGTGTTTAATCAGAAAGTAAGTGTCCTTTGAACACATTTCTTGGAATGTACTGTAACTTAATGTTGAATTGATTCGATTGTTAATCTGCGGTATTTTCTCTGTAAATATTTATCATACAGTAAGATGAATTGCCCAGGTAAAGCTGATGTAGATATGAAGCTTTTTTTACTTATTTTTTATATACTAGAAATCAGATTTTGAGGAAGCTCCCATCATGAAGTTATTTTTCAATTTGTATTACTGTCATTTAAAAGATTTATAATTTTTAGTATTTTTATATTAAGATCTGGATTGATATGTTCATAAGTGTTGAAATTAAACCTGTGAAATTAGTATTTTACATTGTCATGTGTATTGAAACACTTTGTCAATATCCCATAATAATTAAGGTGTATTTTCAAGGGATTTTATGCTGAGGTAAAGCAAGTTTAATTTTTGGTTGTATGATTCTCTAAGGTTTTGAGATGGCATACTTTTTTGTACAACTTATTGTAGTTAGAAAATAACTAAGGTGTTCCTAGGACAAGCACATACCTGACTTGATGACTGAAGCACTTTAGAATTAAAATACTATGGCAATATACCAAAAAGATAATTTCAGAATATAGTGTCTGTAATTGTAATGCTTATTATATTAAACATGAGTAGGCATAGGAATGAGAAGGACTGTGGCACTGGTATCTCCTTTGTCTTAACAAGGGGAATCAGAAACAAGTCTAGACCTTTTTTTTTTATGTACAAATGCTTCAACTACCCTGGCAAAGCACTGTCAAAATTAGACATAAAATGACCTCATTTGCTTACCTTTTCTTTAGCTGTATTTATATTTACTGAAACCAAAGCCCATCCACACCCAAGCCTTTATAGATTGTTCCATGGTTTACCTTGACCACTTCATATACCCTGGTTTAGCCCATTGACAGCATATTATTAATAGCAATGATGGTATATTTTTTCATACATGCTTGCCATTTCCCGTATGTGAGGTGAGTGAGGTAGCATTCAAGAACATGACAGAGCCTAAGAGAGAAAATTCCTCAATAATGATAATGATAATAATAATAATAATAATAATAATGATAGCATTGATAATTGTAATAATGACTTTGTTCGTGGGTTATTGCAAAGTGCTTGCAACTTGAAAATTAGAGAAAATGCATTTTTAAGATAGTGTGGCTTTCACAAGGAGAGAGAGAGTCAGACAAACATTCCATACACAAACATGTTGGGCTATAAAATGTTGATAATCATTGGAATTAGGCTGCTCTTCTTGCTGTGTGCATAAGTTCAAATGGGCTTGATGCAGTTGTGGTGCTGAACTGCATCTCTGGATGATGGATCTGTGGTGGTTTCCTCAAACAATAGGAGCACTATGAGGGTTGGTGGTATTTAGTTGTAAACATTGGCCATAGCCCTTGGGGCATGTTTAAAAGAAACTCCAACACTGCTGTGGCCCTACAGTTCATTTTTCTTTCAACTGCTTGATTTTTTTAAGTAGATAACTGATATATGATATCACAAATGATGTTTTGTTTATGTAGGTTGGGAGTGTCTTCAAGGAAATTTGGGGTTGGAGAGGGGTGAAAAGAGTCGGCATGCTGATCGCAGGTTACTGTAAGAGTGCCTGGCATGTCATATTTTCTTGAAAGCTGAGAGCAAACTAATGTAGGAGGCAAACTAACCTATTACTGGAGAGATTCATAGCTTAGACAGGAACACATGAGGTCACAGTAACACAGCTTAGTAAGACCTTAGGAGTTAGGTTCGTCAGGGTAGGACTGAGATCGCACTGCAGTATCCAAACAAAAATTTGACATATGCATCACTCATCAGTTTATGTTATCAGTATCATATTTCAAGAAACATATTTTTTCACCCCCGCCTCCATGTTTTTTATGATCTGAATAACAGAATTTTTGCCAATAAGTGGCTGACCACCTCATAGTGATATTTTATTGTCATAATCCCTGACTGTCAGGTAGATCTGACCAAGTCATTTTAACCTGGTGTATGAGTCTGGTATTTTCTTGTCTTTACTTCATTTCATGTATCTTGTAAATCTTTTTGATTATTATCATGCGTGAAAGAAGTGCTAGATAGAATCAGGCAGTAATGTAGAATTTGAAAAATGGATTTTTTTTTTAAGATAATCTGCTTGGAAGGTTGGATTTGCCTTTGGTCCCCTTTGTACACATTTAAATGTCTCTGCACAAAAAATATAGTTACTGGTTGTGGATAATCATAGGAAAATGTGGATACAAAAGACCTTAGGTTGAATTTGTTGATACATTGTAGTCTTAGGTTTCATTTCCATGCATTCAGGAAAAATAGATGCAGGTATATCATACAGAATATTTAACGATTTTTCACTTTTTAGATTGTTTTCAAACACAAAAATCATTGCATACTTATATGTTTAATGTAAGAAGGTTTAATGTATATTTGAAGATAGTTTATGCTACTTAAAGCAACTAATACTACTCAAGCTTGGAGGTCAATCATTATCTCTGTTTGGGATGATTGTAAATTGTAAGTGTTGACCTGGTTGCTTGAGCACATGTATTATATTCTGTAAAGAATTTCAGCCTTCATCTGATATATTTATCTGACAGAAATAATTTTGTGGTGTTTGTGCTGGTCCATGGGTGTAGTGTAAGGTTTCCAGGCTTTTTTCAGAGTTATGGTTGATGTTTGAATACCAGTCATATGTACAGATGTTTACTCTTCGTCATGTCTGCTGTTTTTTTTTTCATATTTTGTTAACACCACCACCTTTCGGAAGACCTTTAAAGTTAAGGGCCTGGAGAAATATCTGTGTATTAAGAATATTTAAGGAGGTACTATAATTGGTTTAGTATGGACCTAAGATATGTAAAAAAGTTTTTTTTTTTTCATTTGTTTAGTAGGCAATTTGTTTGCAATTGCTGCCTTTTTGTGATATATGAAAGATTTGTTAGGCATACCATCATTAATGAATAATGACTGAATAGGCAACAAGTTAGTCATTGCATTTTTTCTTTGTCGTCCTTTTGGGAGCCTGCAACTGAAAGTTTCAGTTTTCATGAATTCATAAAGTTCTCAAGATGTCTCAAAAACTCTGTGATAAGTGTTTTCATGATTGCTATAGTAAAAGAAAAATCATCTTGATTCACATTGATGCTGACCAGTGTAGAGGCAGTGCTCAGAAGGACTTTTCTTATTTTTCAGTTTTGAAAGAGATATTCTAGAAACGAAGTTTTTGGCTGAAAGTTTCGTTATTGTATAAGATGTTTGTATCCAAATTTTTCAGGCTTCCTATGTTGGTTTCACTATGGATCTGGAACAGCTTTGGCAGTCTAGCACATCAGCAGATATTGATTTGGTTAGGTATTCAGTATTTTGTTTATCAGTGTTACTGGGTTGCTGATAGTATTCAAGCACTAAGTTCAAGGAAGGAGGTGTAAAGACTTCTTTTTCATATTGAAATGGAACATCTAAATGCACCCAGTGCATGCCATAATCTAGGATAGATATGATTTTGAACAGCTATTTTCAAGTCCTTACCACAGGCCATTTTCAATTAAGTAATATTTCTCCATATTGGTAGTATCTATAGCCGTGATACAAATCGCCATTTATTTGAATG
Source organism: Panulirus laevicauda (assembly GCA_032273605.1). Taxonomy (NCBI): domain Eukaryota; kingdom Metazoa; phylum Arthropoda; class Malacostraca; order Decapoda; family Palinuridae; genus Panulirus; species Panulirus laevicauda. Next base: position 966 of record JAUTXX010509487.1, on the reverse strand, counting down.
TATAATCTAGTTATTCTTTCCTGGAGGAACAAAATTTCTTCATTGGGAGGGTAGATAGATTTTCATTTCTTCATTGCAGTATATAGTATCTGAAGCATAAGCTTGGTTGCAGGCTTCTAAAATATGGTTGAAGCATGTATGCATAATGACCGACTCTCTGCCTATTCTTAGTTCGTTAATATTCACTGATTGTTTTCTCTACTACGTTTTGCTATGCAGACAGTCTTGGAGAAGGCAAAGTTGTGAATTTTAAAGTATTTTTAAGGAAGATACAATCTCATAGCTCAAAAACTGTTGAATCAGTAGGCATATGAATACATCAAGAAAAGATTTTGAAAAGGAAGGAGAATTATTTTTGAAATTAGGTATTGATTGGATTCATTAAGGGATTTTCTCAGGTCTTTACCCCTTCACTGAATAGCCTCATTAATATGAGAAGAAAATTTTTATTGTGATTTTCATGCTGATTAAAGTTGTGGTTGGTGTTTAGGAGAGGTTTTTGTATGAGCCATCCCTCTGTTGAGTGTGATAAAGTGCTCAAGATACTGATAGAATTATGTTCTTATTGTAAATACATTACTGTATTACATTTTGTTAACAGGGATTAGTAATCAAAATCACATGTACAAAATATAGACAATATAGGGAAATGAAATTGTGAAATTATGCGAGATTTTAATGCTTTAACAAAAGTTAATTATACCTCTAGAGGTACTTTCCATAAACTATTGCTTGTAACATTAACAGGGAAAGTTGACAGTCAGTATTACAATGCTTTTGTTATTATAATTCATTAGAAGACACTTAAGTGCTGGAAGACTGAAGGAAGTTATTTTGATATAGATTTTTTCTGAAATTGTCTTACTCTTTGTGAACTATTAGAAAAGGCAAGTTAGTTATGCAACTACTATATAGATACTAATGAAGTTATGCTCAAAATATGCCACAAAAAGACAAAAAGGTCTT
>JAUTXX010509486.1:0-21921 GCA_032273605.1 Panulirus laevicauda | reverse complement strand
TTTGCGTGTGTGGACATGTGTGTATATACATGTGTATGTGGGTGGGTTGGGCCATTCTTTCGTCTGTTTCCTTGCGCCACCTCGCTAACGTGGGAGACAGCGACAAAGCCAAATAGTAATAGTATTTTCATGATTTTTCTGTGTAGAGGTGAAGTGGGTTTGTGGCTAGTGGAAGTAAAGGGTGGTTGGGTACTTGTTTGGGGTGGATACCTTCGTAGGTTTTTGATGACTATCCAGTTTATGGGCTCACACTGGCATCATACATCTTACAGAATTATTTCTTCATTGCCCAAAAGTACATAAGTATACTATTTATAAAGGCAAATGAAATGTTAAGTGCTGCCACAGATTTTTCACATTGTTTGTGGACACAGTTAAAAAAAAAAAAGTGATATGCAAGGAATTTCAACTTACCAACTTTTCACTGGTAGCCAGAGAATCATGGAAGCGAGTCTCAACCATAGAGGTCTTTCGTACTGTTGGTCCAGCTGAACCTGTCAGTGGTTCCTTGTATCTTCCTGTCCGTACCTGAAAGATGAATGTAAATTGTTTACAGAAGACTTCTAATAATATATTTTATAAATGGTTGAGAATGCCAGTCTTAGTCTGAATATTATCAGAAGTATCATCGGGAAGCTTATTTTCAAATTATTTTCATTATAAATTGATTAGTCAGTATAACCTCTGTGAGCAAACATTTAATGTTACAGGTATCCATATTTAGTTTGAGTGTTAGAAACCCACAGCCTGACAAATAATAGAGTCAAAAGTAAAATAGCAAGGATTATTGAGGCTTGAATCTTCATATCACCTACATAATCATTTCTCTATGAATAGTAATAATAGCATGAAAATGATAAAAGAGTAGCACATTCCATTGCAAGCCAAGGGACAAGGACCATAATCCATCAGTATTTCCTAAAGCCCAAATTTGTCTTTTGTCTAAGGTCCAAGATTTCTCACTTTCCATTTTTTTTTTCTTCCATATTGTGTAAGGATAAACAGAGCAACGTCGCTATGACCAAATGTCATATAACAAAGGGTCAGAACAAGATAATGATCAAATTTAGTAAGGATAAGATTTAAATGGACAGAATGCATTTTGAAGTTTACTTGTAAACTGGAACAGATATGATAGCAAGATTTAAAGATGAACCTCCAATGTTATTGAGTTCTTAGTAAACAAAAATAAATCTACACAATTCAGTATACAATTATAATTACCAAAACTTCCTTTGCAAATAGACTGAAACAATTGTATTTGTGGAGACACAGCTACAACAAGTTAAAAGGAAGAGAAAAATGAGAGATAAAGGAAAGTTCTTTCAGAACAAACAGAGACCCTAAGATACTGACGTGTGAGACTGAAGGAAGTCAAAATGAATTAAATAATCACGCAATTCATCATTTCTTCATTTTCTTTTGTCTCACTTGTCAGTATCTTTAGCTCTCTGCTTGTTCATTTTTCTAAATTCTTTTTAGCCTGATTTAACAGCATCACCACGAGTACATTTGATTAAGTCTGTCTTTAAATCTCACAACTGCATCACCAGTTTACTCTGCAGAAGTCTTATTCAAGTACATCTTCCCCTCTTCACATGAGGAAGCTTGACCTGATTGCAGTTCCACTGCTTATCTTTACAATCTAGATGGAATGCATCTTTGATTCTGTATTTTCTAACATCTGATTCAACTATAGCTCTTCTGTACCTCAGGAAGACTGAAGCCTTTTTTCCCCAAAAATCTGACTTCAAAAACAGTCCAGATTTTGTCCCAAGGTACAAGTTGGAGGCATCTTCACTTTTGTATACCATAAAGCTTGACTCATCACTGAAGCCCCTTTTGTATTTCAGTGTTTCATTCAACTACGTATTCTAAATTTGATTCATCAGCATTCCCATTCCTGTATTTCCTGAAGTCTCACTGAATTGAATCTGGTTCCTTCCCTTGTAATGTCCGATTTAGCTTCTTTTCTCTTTGTAAAACCTATTAGTTTAGCTTGCCTGCACGTCAGTTTCTGTTTCTACTATAGTGCAATTTATGTTAATAACTTTGCTATAGTACTGCTTAACTAACCTGCATCTCAAGACGTTCAAGCTCTTGAAGACTCATGTCAAAGCCACCAAAACTTTCACGGTATCCAGAAATCGTAGATGTCTCCATGTAGCTGATCTCACTTACACTTTCTGGTTCAGGTTGTATGAGGCCAGACCTGGAAAGGTCACTCAGTTTAGCTCCTGTCATTCAATTACAATTGTACTTGCAAGCATGTTACTATATGTCACATGTTAAATACTGATTCAGAATTATTATAGATTACACAGTAAAGCATGGTTTCCATTAAGCCTTCCAACATCTCCATGACATTCTGTTCATCTCTATTATAATCCTTAAATCCTCATTCAACAGTATTCTGGCTAGATATCCAAATATGATGCAGTCTTTTCTCATTAATCATAAACATCACCTTGCTCCTTGAATGTATCAGAAGCATTTGTATAAAGCTTACTTGTCTCACATCATCCTCTCCATGTGACCAAACCATTTCAGCGAACCCCCTTCAACTCGCTCATACATGCTCTTCTTATTCCCACACATCTCTCTTACCCTATCATTTCTTTTTTGATCAACCATCCTCACAGTAGATACTGTCCTCAGATATTACATTTACAATATATCCACCCTCCTGCACTCTTTCATCCAAGGCTTGGGATCCATTGAAATGTAGAGGTATGTATATGTGCATGTGTGGGCATTTATGTATATACATGCGTATGCAGGTGGGTTGGGCCATTTTTTCGTCTGTTTCCTTGCGCTACCTCGCTGACGCAGGAGACGGCAATTAAGTACAATAAAAAAAATGTAAACATATCAACATATACGCATATACATACATACATAGCCATTTACATATATACTCGCTTGCCTTCATCCCTAAAGTTTAATGATCCTCTATTACCCCAACTTTCATTTGCCCTCTTTTTCAATTCTAGCACCTTCCCCTTGACCTTCTGCCACTTTCTGTTATACATTTCCTGGTCATTTGCACTCCTTCTTGTAACTATCATCTAAACACCACTCTTTACTCTTTCACTAACAACTTTACTTCTTCATCCCACCACTCACTACCCTTTCTAATCTGCCCACCTCCCACCATTCTCATGCAACATGCATCTCTTGCACATGCCATCACTGATTCCATAAATGCATCCCATTCCTCACCCAATCCTCTCACATACTTGTTCATGGTTTCTTTAGTTTGTGAGTTAGCACCAGATGCAGACAGAGAAAAAGCCTCATTCTATCTCTTCCATTCTCCAGCTGTCATAGTGATACCACAGCCCCCATCCACATCCAGGCCCCACAAACCCCTGGCTGTTGAACTGCCATGTCATGAATCTGAAACCACAAATAATTGTATAGCCTTAGCAAGGTGGTGCCAGGAACAGATGAATAAAAGGCCTTATTCACCCACATCCATAATTATCTGACTGTCATGTGTAATACACTGAAATTACAGCCCCCTCTTCACAACCAGGCCCCATACTCTTCCATGGTGTCCCTCAGCTGCTTCATAGGCCCTGGTTCAGGTCATTGAGAGTACATCACCCCTTCATACCAAATCACTTCAATTCACTGTGGGGCTCTTCTTAGTTCTCACTAGAGCCTCTAGGTACAGTCCCGGGAAGCCCTGCTTGTGCACATCACCCAGACCTTCTTACAAAGATCTGCAGTAACCTGCCATCCAGCTGAAGAATACTAAAAAGGTATTTATAATTTTACTCAATTTTTCTTTATAATTTTCCACCACTTATCCTGGAAAATATGCCTTCACTTCCTTACTTTGGACGTTCCCTTTTTGTGGTTGTGTGACTTTGTGTTGTGAAGTCATCTTCAGGGATAAGTGGCACAGAAAGCTCCCTGAGGGGAGGTTCCTCTCCTGTAACCATCTGTGCTCCAGTTACTGGTGGAAGACGAGTAGGCTCAACATCAATATGTGCGACCTGGGGTTGTCGTTCCTGTGCCTGAAATCATGTAACAAAGTTAATCATGCTAATGTCATCTAAGCATAGTCATGTAGAACTCATGTGAAATAATCTACCTTCATAATATTAAGCAGGAATGAACTTGATAGGAAATAGACCTGCTACACAGGGTTCACTGGTGGGCAACAGTTTTTACTTCAAGCACAAGAAAAGATAGAAGCTATGGATTCCTTTATCTTAGAAGAGAGAAATGAGAAGAGACATGACTTCTTATTATCAGTCTACAAAAGAATGCATTAAACTAAGCAAGAATGAATAAGAAACTTTGTCAAGGAATATCTGAGAATTAATACAATGATGGGCATGAATAAGAAACTTTGTCAAGGATATTTGAGAATTAATACAATGATGGACAAACGGAACAAGCTGAGTGAAACAGTGAAGTTTAGAAAGCATGTGTGTTCATAGTTTGTATGATGGTGGAGAAAATTTGTGATGAGATCGTATATGTTTAGAGCTCCATCCATATAATGCACAAACTGATAATTACATACACATGCTAAATGGGGGAAATGTTACCCTTAATACTAAGATTGAATGGGGAACAGATCTTGGAAAGCATCAACCTGTTAGACATGCTAATAATTGGTTATAAGAGGATCTAGATCCATATACATTAAAGGGACACTTGAGAGACAACTTGAGACGGTGTTTAGATCCTAGATTACGCATCAAGAGTGTAGTCACTCCATATGAGCTGACAAAGAGATTTGCTTGAGAAAATCAAATAGAGGGCAACAAAGAATGTATATGATCTTAATTGCAGGGAGAGGATAGCAGTCATGGACTAATCCAACCTCAGAGAAAAAAAAGGCAGACTCCTTTGACCTTCAAGTTAATGGACAGATTTTACAGCGTCCTTACTGAGCTGTTCTTTGATATAAAAAAGAGTGGATCAACTACAGGAAGAAACTAGAAAATTACAGAGAATTTTGAAAAGATATTATGAAATATTTCTTCAGCTCGAGAGTGGTACAGGAAAAGAAAATGCCAAATGAATTAACTTGGAAAAGGAGAATTCTGCCAAGTTGAAACAGCTGCAAGATAGTAAGGAGAGGTTAGGGGTGAATAAGTGTAAAATCTCCAACAACGCATAAGTAATCACACCAGTTCTTATCCAGAGAATAAGTCATATAAACTACATCTTTTCATTCTCTGCATCAGAGTAATAATACAGTCTATATCTAACCTCGGCATGTCCATGCTTGCTTTTCCGAAACCTGAAAGTCTTTCGAGACTGAGCCATCTGCCGTTGCAGTCTGGGTCGCACACCACTACGAACACTCTCCTGGCTTCCAGTCACCATTCCACCACCCTCACCTGGGCTTGTTGGCGTTGATACACTGCTGTCCTCGCCTGCAAAGCATGTAAAATCTGCATAAGTATTGAGAAAAGACTGCATACATATAAACAGAAGTAATTAGCCAATATTTTGGACTGCATGCATTGTGGAAATGAGTTTTATGCTGTCAATAAATAAGACAATATATGAATAAGAATGAAATGGCTGGTATTAGTAAGTGAAGGTTTATTGCTTTCCTCTGGAAGTTTACCTATGAATTCATTAAATAGTGAGGGCTACCTACTGATTTCAGTCACATGACATTACAGAGACCCTATAATAGAAATCTGATGATGAAAACATTAATGAATGTAACATCAAAATTGATTTATTTGGTATCCCCAAAATTTGCCTTATTACAAGTATGGGGAATAGAAATGCGCTGTGTAAATAATCATTTTTATATTTCATAATTCTGTTCACCCGTATTTTATAATTGAAAACTGCCCCTATTTTTGGTACTGATGCTAAGTTTGTTAGTTTCTCATGGCATTACTGAAGTAGAGATTGACAACATAAATTTGGCTGATGGGAAGGTATTCATCCCAAAATTGCTATCAGATTTATGTTTTTCCCCTGAAATTTTATTTGTAATTTCACATAATTAAAATCCCCCCTTTGGTTGTACACATACCAACTATAAGGAGCACACATAAAAAATTAAGGCTGCAGCAGCTCCCCAACTAATTTACGTAGAAGAAAATGTTCATTAGGTGTACCTTTGTTTCATAAAGTAAATCATTCCAATAAGTCTATCGAGGATGCTGTAAGAATGATGAATAATAAACCCTGTAAAACAGTGTTTCCCAGAAGAGTTAAGAGGGGAGGCAAAATTATTTCAGAGGGTAGAGAATTTAACAAAAAAAAAAGCTGAAAGGAAAGGAGCAGCAACTTGATGAGAAGAAAAGAAAACAGGAAAAGAAAGAAAGGGTTAGGGGAGAAATGAAAGGATGTGGATGATAATGGGAGGTGGAAGAATAAAGGATGAACAGGAGTTAAAGGAGTAAGTTACAGAGGAGAAGAAGAAAGGAAACGAGAAACAAAAGAAGATGGCTAGTTATAGTGTAAAGAAGTTGAGAAAAGATGGATATGGAAAAAAGGAAAAAGGGAAAGTGAGAAACTAGAGAAGGAAGAGAAGGGGGCATAAGATAGCAAAAGTAAAAAGAATTGAAAGCAGAGGACCAGTGATGAAAATATGAAAATATGAAACAAAAAAAATCATCAATAGCAAAATAGGAGGACAAAGGGAATAAAGGGAAAGAAAAAGATCAGGGGAAGAAGAAAGGTATGAAGGGAGGAGAAAGGGGATGGGAACGAGAATAGGATCAAGATAGAAGTAAGGGAATGAAGAGGAGAAAAGAGATGATAGGAAGGAGAGAGGAATGAAGGGGAAGAGTCCTCATGATAAGATTTTGCCAAAAGGCAGAGCTAATGCATAGTGCACACTGTAAGAAAACATAGAATTATGAAGAATGAGTTGGGTGATTTATGTTTAGGAAGGAGAGATCACATGTTTGTGATCTGAAGGCCACCTGCCCTCATATGGAGAGGCAGAAAGGAAAAAAAGCTAACTTGGCCACTTTACAGCTGTTATTAATCTTCTCGATACCCAGGTGGGTAGTGCTAGTCTGCGGTTGCCTGCTACCTACCAAACCAAGGTGAAGGTGATAAAGGGAGTAAGAAAGGGATGGAAGGGAGGAGAGTGAAGTGAATGGAAAGAGAAGGGAAATAGAGATGAGAAACTGATGAAGGGAAGTTAAAATAGGATAACGGGGGTAGCAGGAGGATAGTATGGAATAAAAAGGAAGGGAATATGGAAACAAGAAAACTTTCTGTTCCATAGTTATAACTTCATGTTGAACTTTAACAAATTCATTAAACTTCATTGGATAGTTCAGAAATCATGCAGTATCTTAACAGGACAGGTGGAAGATAGAGAAGCATTCAGCAAAGGGGGCAAAACTAATAAGAAAAATTGTAGAGGTCCACTTAGTGAAACTTTATATACCCAAATATATCAGTAAACATGGTGTGAGTAGTGAGTATTGTTGATATTGATATTCTGTAGTTAACAAGTGCTATCTTTATATGTATTCCTTGTCATGCTAGATAAAATCATGGGAGGTTAGTATATTTGAACATCAGGACACCTCATTCATTATTGTGTTGAATTATAAATACTTAATGGCATGTTTTACTGTGACTGATTGTCATGGTGTCCTGCAGAGTGGTGCTCAGCAGCACTGTAATTAGAGGTAAATATCACAGCCAGTATGTACAGATAATACACTTTGCAGCTAATCAGATAGAATAAGAAAATACGTATGACAGATTGCTGTTTTGTCTATCTACACTGCTATAGTTACATACATCTCCAGTTCTTGAACAGTTCCATGTAATAAGCTGTTCTCAGAGGAAAAATAAAAGTGGTGTAAATCCAGTGTATATTGAAAACAATTATTTCAAGATCATCATTAAGCACAAACAAAGCTGACTTTCTGTACAGTCAAGGCCTATTTGTCCTTAATATTTGAGTCGTTTTTCTTAGCAGAGGAAAATACCATTTGAAACTGCAAAATTCAGGAAAATAAATCATGGTACAATATAATTCTTGTTAGCTTCTGTGATATAAACTGGTATGCAGATGACACTATGGTCAGTAAAGTAATAGTATCAGAATATGACCAAGAAGAGACACAAAATACCTGAAAATTATTTAAAAATACGCAGAGAACCTGTTGGAATATATTAATAAACACTTTGAACTGATCAGTTATGGAACAATTAACAATACACAAAGACACCGTAAAAAGGCCAAACAAGCAAAATAAAAGAAAGTGAAGCAAACATTAAAGATCTACGAGGTATCATAGAAATGTCAAGCAGTGGTTGGTACGATAGAAAACCAAACTGTTTAATTAGGCATACTTATATGCTGTGATATGCAATGATATCATTCATGACAAGAGAGAGAAAGATGATGATAATGTTTAGTGTGTATATAAGAAAATGGAATACTGTTGTTGTAGATTTGCTGGAGAGAATGCAACAAAACCAAGGAAATGGAGTGTATAAACTACAATGGGACTAAAATAACTGCATCTATACAACCTTGAGAGGAGGAAAAGCTTTATGATAATCTATGCATGGCATCTGATAGAAAATTAAAAAATCAATATCTTAGAGGTAAAAGCCATGCATCTAGGAAGAATCATTGATTAAATCAACAAGTATATCTACAAGTATATTGAAAATAAAGCAAAAGAAAAAGTAGCTGAATACCAAAAAGAAAAATGGAAACTTTTTTAATGCTCTATAATATGAGATAAGAAATTAGACTAGTGAGCATTTGAACCTTCAGAAGGAATACGGATGATTGGCTAAGTACTACATTAACCAGAAACTGATAATTACACACACACATGCATACACACTGATGCAGCAGAAAGCAAAAGCATAGAGAAGCAAGCAAGGTACGTGGTGAATGCTACACACTAATTCTGCACGGGTCAAAATCTCAGATAGGGTTGTTGGTACTCTTACCATGAAAACACAGGCACATATGGTACAGAACATACAGAGCAGTTGGAAAAGATCCAGAGGCAGGCAAATAAAACTGTGCAAGAAGCAAGGGAACTTAACTATCGGGACATGATAACAACAAACACGTCCCTGAATATAGTTATATTAAGTAACTATCAAGGGGTTCTTTAGAATTGGAAATGCAAGATTGATGAGAGGACATACCAGGAAACTAAGAATGAATCAGGTAAAAAAATTGTAGTCTATGAATAGCATTGTGGAAAGTGTGAGAACAGTTGACTAAATATAAAGTATAAATATTTTTGAAGGAATAATTGAAAAAATTTGAGGTAGGGACCCATGAGTGTAACATTCCTCCTTTTATTGCACAAATAGATATCTATAAAAAGAGGCAATTTTGGAATGTATAGCAGAAAAGTATGCGGAGGGATATAAGAAAATATTTCTTCAGTGACAGCTGTGGCCATGTGTAATAAACTAGAGGAAGAAATAGTGAATGCAACTATCATTGATAATAATGAATGGGAGCTCTCAGTGTTCAGCTCCTTCCCCACATGTACAAATAGATAAATGTATTAATACCCAGACACAAATCATATTACAGAACTTGCAAGGACCAGAGGCGCTGATACACTAGAACTTTTCTTTGTACATAATATCATGGAAATGGAGCATATCATGAATATCATTTGAATTTTATGATTTGGCTGAATAGGAAAGAAGAAGGGGATCATAGGGGAGACAAGACTCAAAGAGGAAGTATAATCAAAAGTATAATCAAGGCAACTAAATAGAGCTGAACACGTTCTTTAAGAGTATAAATTGGGAAGGGAATTCTACAACTGGAGCACAGATCAATGCTAGAAAAGGGTCTGTGGAATCTACAGTGGAGTTTAAATTAATGGGTACCATTGGATGTAAAAGGATAAAAAAGTCAAGGAAGAGAGGTTCATAGTTCATTGAGAATATCAAAAAGTGAGTATAAAAAAGTGTTATAAAGATAGGCAATGCTGTAGTTGGTATTAAAGAGCAAGAAACGATTACTACATAATAAGGAAGATTATGTGGAGAAAGTGATAACATTGAAATCAAGCAAAAGATTATCTAAAACTCTTCTACAAATTCATCAGGAGCAAATTTCCATTAAGAAAGAGCCATTAATCAGGATAAAGGATATAGAGGGAAGAATTAATGGTAATGACAAGATGAATGATAATTTTAATAGTGTTTTCAAAGTGGAGAATACTGTGGTCCTAGTACCAGCAAAATGAGATGGAAGAGAAGTCTTGAAAGTAATAGAAACTGGCAGAAAACAGTAAATGTTAAAGCATCAAAATTATATAACAATAAAGAAAGTATACAAGAAGGGGCACCATGAGTGCAGAACTCCCTATGTATTGTACAAATGCAATTTTCATTGAAAACTGAGATTTTATGAATCTTACACTTCCTCTGTGACTATAGTCTTATAGTCATGCTCATAATCTAATGAAAGAGTGTATTCATTATCTGCAGTTAAAATGAGACTTGGAATGTGGTTTACAAACTATGGTGAGACACTAAAGTAATTTCGCTATGTATTGGAGACTAGAATGCTGATTCTAATGGATATAAAGCTTGCTTCTAGAAGGTCTGAATCCTGCCTCTAAAATTAAGGAATTCTGCTGCTAATAGGTTCCTGAAAACTCTTTTGAAAACCATTACTTACTCCGTAGTTGAAAACCATGTATTAAGCAACCTGAAACATGAGTTAAGTGCATAAGTGACTGACATGACGATGAATATATCTGAACATAGTAATTATTAAGGGCAGGAAATTAACCGTACTTATCCCAGTCAACTGTGATGTTGTGACTGTATGATCAATCAAGGAAGAATTGATTAGTTGCCTGGAATACTTAAGGAAAAGTTATTTTAGAGTTACTTAGAAGACTGATTATCTCATAACTACCGTATGAGAGCTTGGCGATGTAAATATATTCTTCGCAACACTGGATAAGTAGGAATAGATAATGTAGTAAAAAGTATTAATGAGATTAGGAAACAGCATCCATCATGTAAGTGATCATATTAGAAAGGCAGTTATCTAACGTACAATTCTGGATGATCTGGAACAGAGAGAGCAAGACATTATATAAAATGGCATAATCACATAACCTGCACTACAAAACTTGGATGACAAGCAGTGAACGCCATATACTGGATGACCCGGTGCATACGAAGCATCCACAGCTTACAAGTGGACAGTGCTGAAAACTTGCTGAAACCTTTACTGTATTAAAAGGGTATGCCTTTGAAAACCTAATATTCATGAATGTAAGATCAGTTAATCACTTTGATGTTATTTTGCTGAAAGATACCTCATAATCAAAACAATGTCGACTCAGTGACTATACCCTTCTCATTAATTGTACCCACTGCAGTAGTTCCTAGTTCAGAAAAAAGTTCAACTACCATCTAATTGACATATTGCACATTAGTGCCACAATTTTTCATACACTTACTAAACTACATACTACATGTCAAGATACACAAAGTATTCACAGTCATCTTTGACAGAATGAATAAACTTACCAGGGACAGTAGGCACACTGCTTGACTGCAAGTTGGGTTTAGAGCCTCTCTTGCGGAGGAGGAAAGTCTTGCGGTAGAGGCGAGGCTCAGAGGAGGTGGCGTGCGGGGAAGGTCGCAGAGAGCCTAGGAGGAAACACACGATAGGGTGCCACACCGAGCCACGCCAGACAAGCCCGGCCCAGGAATGGAGAGAGGAGGGACCCAGACCCAGCAGGTAAGAGAGGCAGCAGCAGTGGCAGAAGAAAGAAGTTGGTACAGGGGCAGGAGGGACAGTCATGGACACACATCAGTGACAGGCAACCAGTGTACAGAACTAAGGATGGCTACATTTTCTCTCATCACTACTAATATCAAGGGCCTCTACATTATAGTCATCTTGGTACCCTCAGAAGCGCGCAGGATATTTAAAAAAAAATGTGAACTACATTTGATTTCGACAGAATTTCATTGTGTGAATATAGACCATAATTTAGGAATCTTTATTGTATTTATTAAAAAGTATTGATGTAGAACTACTTCACTGACTTTGATAAACAAAGTTAAAACCAAGATACTGTATAGGAAAGAAAACATGTGATACATAATCCTTGTCATCAAGATGACATCAAGAAATTATGCTGTACAGATTCCTTTATACATTTAAGAATGTATACAATGTAATGCAGTTGATAATGACAAATTCTGAGCTTCTTGGTATATAACTTAGAGACCCCTATACAGGATGCAACCCCATTCAGTGAAGAATGGCATATATCAGCATCAAAAATTATTCATTCCATGAATGAATGATTACTGAGAAAGTTTTACTGTACAGATATACCCTACTGTATGGTTTATCAGTATGCAATATCTCTTTTGTATGGCGTTTATGAAAAATCGAATTAATGTGAATGAAGACAAAAAAAAATGGAATTTGACTTTATATCATCACTTGAGAGTTGTAACATCCACTGAGGCAGCCAGTATGATGCAAACGGTGGTAAAACCTGCGTTCTTATCTTGTAATAGGGTATAAACCTCAAATCCCATATAGCTGAGAGTGGAAAGCACCAAAGTGAGCCCTTTGCTTTTTACGAGAAGAAAAGCAGGGAGAGCATGGGCATAGAGGTAAAGTTAAATACTCAGAGGCACTTTAATGCTGTTTAACGTGGAGTTGATACAGTCAAAGTTCTTGGTTTATCCATTACATCACTGAGACAAATTTGTAAAAATGCAGATAAAATGAGACAACATGCTCAGAAAGCAACACATTAAGAGGAGTAAAGACCCGTGGTACCAGATGTTGAACATCTGGATTGAAGATCAGAATCAGTGCAACATCCTAGTGAGAATGATGATCATCAATCAGCAAATAGCTAGAAGTGTTCAACCATCTTCTAACAAATTCTTCAAATGAGCACCCTTAAATGAAGAGCCAGGCAATCCAGGCCCTCTCTGTATTATTCAAACAAGCTTTCCCTAACTCTGACAACTTTGATATGCATGATCCTGATGCATTTTGGATAAGTTTATCTTCGTAAAATACAGTATTGTATAACTTGTTTTTTGCCTGCTTTAATGTAAATACATTGAAACATTGTACTGCTCTTCATGATGAAAGAGGCGCTGTTTTCCTAAGGAACAGATTGGATTCAAGGAATAATTGCCAAGTCCCAAGGACCTGCTTCCACATAACTCTGTGATGAGTGACAGCCTCAGTTTTGTGAAAGGTGGTTATCCAAACCTGAAGGTCTGTCATGCATACACAGAATGAAATTAAGGAAAATTTGAAATGACTAATATAATGAGGCTTCCTTAGAACTTTGAGCACTGAGCACTTCAGGTACCTTCTAAAGGCTGAGAAGTATCGGTTTATGAAGAGGGTGATTTGCTCTAGATGCAAGTAAGGTAAAATATCCCATAACTAGCAAACTTGAGTTTTGTTGTCTTGTGTTGGGGCTTGTTTAAGAGCATGGAGGGAGTAATATTCCTGATAAGAGAAAGAATTTAGCCTTTGGGCAGAACAATTTGACATGGGATGTGTCCCATCGGAGATCTAGCCCTCTCTATCCACTTTGTAGGTATGAGATTTGAATTTGGTCCATAAAACTCCATGCATTAAGGAACAATGATAATATTTGTGGAGACCAGCCAGTTTGGGATTGGTTGTTATGATACTTCCTTTTTCCTTCTCACAGCTAAGCTGTTGAATTCTCTTCATATAACTATTTCTTTTAAGAGTCAGGTCTACATATACCTGCAGAGCCCGGATTAATCTTTTCTTTTTTCTTTCATCCGAGATGGCCTTGATTGAGGCATGTTTTGCCCATCCCAAGTCATTCAGTGTGAAAAGACGTTTTGATGAGCTTTGTGTTCATCTTTTGATGATATCGTGACTGGGAGGCTGCCATGTAAGGCTTTGACCAATGTAGTACCTAAGTACTTCTGTGCCTGGAGTATGCATCTTGCTTTCCAAGAATACGTTGCAAGATCTCTACTACCTGTTGAATGGTATTAGGCTGAACTGCTATAGACCTGTGAATTTACTGAAAATCGACAGGTTAAGGGTCAACCTTTTCTAAGGTGAGATCTTTTTGCTGTGGGAATAAGAAGTTAAGAAAAATGTGCAGTGACTCCATAATGAATCATATTAATAATTCAAATTGTTAGTCATAGTCATTTCTGAGAAGACTTTCAGAGTTGATCTCCAGCTCCTTTGTCACATGCTTCTACAATGAAGAGAGACTTCATAATGAATCATGTTGATAATTCAAATTGTTGATCATTTCTGGAGAAGACTTTCAGAGTTGATCTCCTGCTCCTTTGTCACATGCTTCTAAAGTGAGGAAAGATATGCAGAAAATTTAGAAGTTGTTAAAGATGTAGAATTTTTTGTCTTCACAGGGACTAATTGGCCTTGATCCTCCATGTCTGTCTGAGTTACATGTCCAGCCTCACTAACTCAGAAGAGGAATGTTGCAATGCAGAGGAGTTATGAACAATCATGCTCTGGATGGAGAAAGCCCCACCCTTCAACTCTGGGTAATCCTGACTTCAGGATGAGAAGAAAAGAAAATAAACGTCAGTTTTCCTGAGGCTTGCTGGATGTCCTCTGTTTACTTGGGGAAACAGAATTCTCCTGGGTTGGTTATGTTCATAAGCTGTTGAAAAGTTTGTGTGTATATCAAGGAACTTTTAACTCCATCAGTTATTCTCATTAGGTTCCACTTTAGTCAAAAGATAGCTCAGACTTTTTCTTAGCAGAACATATCTTAAACACTGCAGTTTCTGTTGTTTCCTTATTAAAATATTTGACACAGAATCTAATTTTAAGAAAACACCACATAAAAAATTGAAAATGGTGCATTTCCAAGAAAGTGGACTGACTCTTTTGAAAACCTAAACCAGATATTTGCCAAAGTACTGGTAATTGAAATATTAATCTATCAGCCATAATGAAGGAGTGGTGCTTTCTAAGAAATAATACTGTCCTTCCACAGAGCTCACTGGAAACTGTGGTGACATCTTAGCCAATCACACATCAATTTAAGTTCATATTGGAAAATGTGATGACACCTTTAACCAACCACAAATCAATTTATGTCCAGTGATGGTTAGAGGCATAAGGACTAGTTCTGGAGCAAGGTTGGGAAAGGACCACATCAAAAAGACTGTCCCTTCTAGGCTGTAATCTTATCTATGTTCATAAAGAACACCTCTGGGATAACTTAAAGTATCAGTCTGTTATCTAAGTTGGCCTGTCATAGCTCTAATACCTAATCCTAATCAGCAATCGTATCAACAACCAACAAAAGGAAGAATGAATAGCTGGTTAAGTTGTCTGCCCTTGCCGAGAATTGGTCCCAGGCTAGTGAACTGAAGTTAGCAGCTCTACAGACGACACCATCAAGGTGCAATTTAGCACAGTCATCTTGGAGGGAACTTGTAGTCGATAGGAGAATGTGTCCTAAAATCCAGTGCAGGTGAAGGAGAGTGACTTGAGAATGGTCTTTCATAGCAAAGAAGAAAAGCACTTATTAGACAGCCAGACCTGATTCTGTCTAGGAAACAAATAGCACACAGGGTGACAGAAAACCAAGGCAACATTCTTGCTTTTATTTCGAAAATTGGCACTGAAACTTAGGAAATGCTGCCGCTTCATCAGAGTTACATTTGGGTACCTGAAGCATGTGCAAAGCTGTGCTTAGCTAAGCGATATGAAGCTTGCTTTCTCTGATGCTCAGGAGAGATTACTCTGGAATTCCTTTCTACCGAGTGGTTTGTTAAAGGAACAGCAAACCTCACAGTCCGATGGGTTCATAAAGATCTATGTTGCAAAGACCACGATACCACAACAGTCATGCAAGTTAACTTGACAAAGAACACAGTGGCAGTTCATAAAAGAAAAATTTTTGGACAAGAACTAGCTTTCAGGTGGATCCATCACTGCATACATGAATGACAACTGGTCATGAAACTAGAGTGAATTAAGGACATCTTGTCTGCTCTCGTATTATAAACAGAACCCATACAGTTTGAAAGATAAGAGAATGCGAAGAAGGAGTGGGGAGTAGAACATAACCTATGAAATAAAGGCACTGGAAGAAAAATTTTGATTACCACTCAAAATAAGGTCTCAGGTTCTCATATTTCAAGTTTTATTAGTGAAATAAATTCTATTACTCGCTGAAGATGGAGATTACATACGTCTGGCATCATGGTACAGACTAAGAAGCCAGATGACATGATTAGCGGCCTCAACTACCATGTGGTATTGAGAGTGAGATGATACACTCCTGTTTTGTAATATTTTTGCCGTTTCTATTCCGAATGGTATTTTTTTCCTCTGCTTACAACTAATCATGGGTCCAAAGAATTTGTCCCTAGAAAAAAAGGACTGTACTCTCACTTGGAAGCCAGTAACATTTTAAGAGTGACTAGCGGGGCTAAGTTCACCATTTGCACACTTCTTTTTCTCTCTTTTACCTTCTAATGCCATCCCTCCCTCCAAAAAAGGGCCTGATTGACCTAGAAAGGCCGGTAAAGCTTCTGATGACCTGATGGAACATGAGTTATTGAAAAACCCATCCATTCTCTTTACTTTAGACATCAGTAAGTTTTAAACTGTCTCAAGATTTGGCCATATATGAAGCTGATTTAATGCTCAGTGATGCAGATTTGGATAAATTGAAGTCATTTTCTTCTATCAATCATCGTCACCTCTATGTTTGATCTGATTTTTAAAGCAGCGTGGACCATTTCATGTTCTAAGAAAAGTACATAATAAAGGATGGTTCATAATAAGTGAAGTCGAACTTGCATTACAGCTGTTATGAACGAAAACCAATTTTCTTGGTTGTTTCAGAACCAGTAATGTTCCTCTTTTCTCCAGAGTAAATCCATATATAAAGTTTGATCAAAATTACTTTTCTCATCCAAGCCTATGACAGTCACGTGTCATCTCTTAAGTGCAAAAGTGACTGGGATTTTTATCAAAACATTTGATGGAGAACCACAGTTTTTCATGTAGTCACTATGCTACCGACTACTTATTTTGACTCCAAAATCAGTGGATTTGTTTTTTATTCCATGATATTGAAAATTTGGTCAATACATTGGCCCTACAATTTCAGCCATCACAGAGAATTGAACCTAAGGACTATCATTATATCTATCACTTTAGAGTCGAGAAAGTGCAATGAACAGGTACTTTACTGTTGAGAACCCTAAATGCCAACGAGTGAAATGAACACTGTGGCAAATAAGTAATAGTGTGAGAGCAATAATGTGCCATCCATAATACTCAAACTAGAGTAAACCAGCTGTGGTACACTGGCCTTAGTACTACTGTTGTAAAAGAAGTACAGCAATCGTACAGGAGAGAAAGTAAATCAGTTGATGATACCATAAACTTCAAAGGTTACTCTTCTGTGTTAAGAGTAACAATGAGGGTTATGGAAACAGAGAAGCACAGTAATCAGTGAGTACAAGCCATAATACAACAGCTAGAGTACAGTAACTTTAAGAGAAAGCCTAAAAAACATTCATTTATTTTAGTTACAATAAGAAGGGTCTAATATACAACATAGACACTTTTATTTATAACACACTTTTGTACAATTTAGGAGTAGAGTCATTGGATTTATTTACAGTGAATATTCTAATTTAGGTAATTTATATCTATCTAATAATGGAAGACACTCATGAAATATTTTTAAAAAGTGCCAATGCATGTTGCAGTCTAATTGGTGTCTAGGTCCTTAAAAAAATGTCTCTGCTAACTGAAAGCTAAAGCAAAATATTAAAGAATTTTAACCTTATGTTTTGATATTTCAGAAAACTGCAGCACTCCATATTTCAAGTACTTCAAGCTATTAGCAGTTCATCAAGCATCAGGATAGTTACCTACTAATGATTTCAAGATAATATGTCATCATGCTACTCTGATCACAGCTCCCATATTCATCTACTTCCTATAATTCTGGTCAAGAGAGCATTACATGCAGCATATCACAGTACTGGCATTATTTTTTGTTAATTAAAAAAATATATTTGTACACAAGACACACCTAAAAATCAATATTGCCAATTATATATGTATGGTAGTTACATCACAATGGACAGTACCATCACAAAAGACAGTACACAAGAGAATAGTCAAGAAAAAAGGTTTTTCCAAGAAGCACACTTAAGAAAATAATTTGAAAAGAAAACATGAAAATGCAAACCATCCAAAATGCAAATTTTAACATGCGGAAATTCATTAAGGATACATAAGTAGCTAAGACTTACCACAAATTTTAACGTGCGGAAATTCATTAAGGATACATAAGTAGCTAAGACTTACCACAAATTCAGCACCACTGTTCATAACTAGAATATGTACTCCTTCTGTCTCATTTTTTATGCAGACTCCATGAATCTAGTATACAAAACACAACATCATATCTAACACTACTCACGTGACTGATGTTCAGTTAGCCATAAATTTTGTTAACGCACAGTTATAATTTTCAATGAAGTTTAAGATCAAATATCTTAGATAAAATCTTGCAGATACAAATTTACTGTATATGCCCAATTTTTTGTGTTATAGAAACATATTTTTGACTGAAAATTCTCACATTTAGAATACTGTTAAGACTCAGCTTAAATAGCTCTCATTTGTACACCCTGTCAATGTGAAGGGTGTTTAATGGGAGTGCATATTAAAAACACAAAGAACATAATTTAAGTATACCAGTATATGGTATCACTCTATAAAGTACTGGATTAATTTCCAGATCATTAGCTACTTTACCTGTAAGCTTGATTTTCACAACATTAGCTACTTTACCTGGAGGCGAGGAGTATTTATACTGTGAAATTATGGAAGGTCAGCATTGCAAACCCCATCTAAATGTTCGCATAGACCATATTACCATAAACACAAACACCTTACATACAGGACATTTAACATTCACATGCCAGCATAGTTATCAGTAATATAAAACTTCAAATTAAAAACAATCATTCAAAGAAATCAAAATCTCTCCCTACCCAAA
This sequence comes from Panulirus laevicauda, assembly GCA_032273605.1. Classification (NCBI taxonomy): domain Eukaryota; kingdom Metazoa; phylum Arthropoda; class Malacostraca; order Decapoda; family Palinuridae; genus Panulirus; species Panulirus laevicauda. Next base: position 2,893 of record JAUTXX010509486.1, on the reverse strand, counting down.
ATACCATATTTATGCCTATACCTATATATCATATAACCAAAACTGTGGCAGCGTTTACTTTCACTGACAAATTCTTTTTGCTTTCCATAGCTACAGCTTCGCTTACTAACTACTCTTGATAACTATTGCTTTCCAGCTACTTCTAAGTCCCTTGTGGACACTTCAACTTGGATACAGTAGGTACACCAATCTATTAACAAAGCTCAGTGTGTGATGTGGTGACAGCTTCCACGAAAATACCTTTACACAGAGGCTGGGACTCCCCAGCAAAGGAGGTCCTCCTGCTGGGTGGATCTGCATCTGGAAGCTGAGGAGACTGAGAGTTGTGGGAAGGAAGGGAAGCAGGGCGGGGCTCGGAACGCACAGACAGGTCACGATTGAGCATCATGGAGCATCCAGTACTGCTGCTGGACGCAGATCCTGCTCCTCACCACCAGGAGAAGGGCAAAGGTCAAAGAAGGTGAGGAAGGGGTAACAGTGAATGTAACCTCAGTCAGGATAGAAGGTCTCAGTGGGTAGGGGAAAGCTTAACAACCTATTTACCAATGTAAGCTAAGGGTAGAAAGAGATTTAGTGAAGAAGTGTCTCTATAACCAAATAGGTATATTTGCAAGTATTCTTAAAGCAATAATTATCTATTACCTTTGTTTTCAGAATAGATGTACATCAAAGGAACACAGTATTCACTAACACAAGTTTCCATAACTGCAGTTCACAGTACATTACTTGACTTTTCAAGACTGTATCCACTTCCAGGTTAAATCCCAGACCATTTATTACACTAACACATTTCACAATTACGATCATAAGATAAAATGCAAACATACATTTTACACACTCTAGTTTTGCATCAGCATAAACATGCTGATTAATAATTCATTGTATATATTGTATACCAGGACTACATACATATTCCACCTCCAATACTTTTCCACGGTATTTCCATTGAGAATACCATTGCTTACAGTTAGTTGCAGACTGTCTGATGAGGAATGTTTCTTAATCCTAGCTACCAGAGCACAGTCAAGGATAAAACCCCATAGCCTGTAGAACAAAAGGAAATAAAGTATGATGTGTAATTTCTTGATCTTATCATGCAAGGTTGAATATAAAAAGTAGGTTATTAGTCAATGATATTTCACTCTGATAATGTACAATGTCCACAACACACATTGTCTACCCACCCATGTATTCTCAAAGGTGATATACGGCTACAGCTTATTGTGGGTACAAACATATGATGCTCTCAGAGTGAAATCATTGTACATCTGGTCACTGAGACTAGTGTTTCTAACAGTGTGAGCACCAGCAACCCACCTCAGTGTGCCTCAGGCTATATTGAGGGGAGGATGTTGTTCTTTCTTTACTCTTCCTGGCTACCACTTCATTTTGAGAATTTCTCTTCTCGGTGTTGTATTTCCTCCAACTGTGCCTCAAGATGGTTGACTCTTACCTTTCAGAGGAGAGAGAGCCTAAATTCTCGCCTGGAAGCAAGAAAATGTGGGTACATTTGAGATTTCTAAGCACACTGGGAACTCAGAATGCACAATTGGGTAGCTGCTTCCTACAATGCTTCATCAGTGCCTCACCCCATTCAGGAGATCAAGAAGATAAAGACTCTTCTTTTCCGGTAAGTCTGTTATATCTGAAATTTTTAAGTAACATCAGTTCAACTTTATTCAGTTTGGAATTCTTTCTGAGATGTACTGTCCTTTCATTTGAGAGTTGTTACATTTGTTATTGGTGGCATAAGTGGTTTGTTGCTTCCATGCACTCATATCACTTTTATGTAGTTATATCATTGATGTCTTTGAATTATAAGCATGCTTTTGTATTCTGTGTGAGCAAATGTGTGGCCTGTTCATTATACTGACATGTGAAATGAGTGGTATATTTTGACATGATATGCCACGGTTGGGGAATATTTTTGCCCACATCGTATTGGCTTTTATAAAAAGAAATGTGTGAATGAAAGTCTTTAGCTGAAGAATGTGAGTGGATCTGGTATGCAAGTTCTCACTTCATGTGTATTTCTCAAGATTTGTATACTTCATTCTTTTTGTATACACTAAAGTTATTTATGTATAACTTATGGTGTCATATTTTACTAATTTGTGCGTTAGTATGGTATTTGCATATTATTGGTAGAAGGTGCACTATTGAATTTATATGTACTCTTATGTCACCTTTGTTATTGACATTAAGTATGTCAGTTTTTGTATTCCATGTTCCAATAATTCAACTGCTACTAAGAGTATGCATTTACAAAATTCTATTTGTAGGTAGTAGTTGGTAAGTAGCCTACCACCAGAGAGGTATATAACCAATACTGCCACCTGGGTATTGGGAGGGTTAATGACAGCTGTGTAGCGAGCCAGCACTTCAGTGGTTGTCAAGTTGCACTCCTTTGACCCAGGTAGCTGTCTGTTCTTTCTACCTCACCCACATGTGGACTACTGGCATCGAGTCCATAACATAAAATCTCTCCTTGTCATACATAACTCTTAACTCACACGGCTCATTCTGTGATAAGTACTATGTGCTAGCCTTGCCTTTTGGTAAAATGATTGGAATGATAGATAGAAGTAATTGTTAGGAACATTTAGATGGAAGTAGCTGGTAGGAAAATTAGGGAGGAGCATTTGGCAGTAGACTGTGTTAGACTTGCCCTTTGCCATTGGCCTGTTTAGGGTGACACACTAAAGGCTAAGAAGCAGCACTGGAATTCACTAGTTATGGAGAGACTGTTGCTGTGGCCATCCCCTTGAGAGAGTTCCAGAAGGGAACAGACATCAGAGATATAGATAGATAGGACATTAGGCTTAAGCTTCACACCATACTAATGCACCGCTAGAAGCAGTGAAGTTTTCCCAAGGATGTGAGGTATGTGTGC
>JAUTXX010509475.1:0-12025 GCA_032273605.1 Panulirus laevicauda | reverse complement strand
AAGAAGGGCTTACATCATGTGGCTGGGATAGTTGCATTGTGAATATTTGTTCATTTAGGAGTCTCACCACTCATGTTAGTAAAGGTTTGTTATATTTTTATGTATTTATTTCACAGCAAAACTTTAAAACGGCATGGCAAACTTTTTATATTTTTTTTTGTTGAAAAGCCATACACTGAGGGTACACTTAATACATGAAGTAACTGGAGTTGGCGAGTTAATTAGTAAGAATTCTTTTGGTTTTAAGGTCCATGAATGACTAAGCTACTGGTAATAGATACTGTGAGTATGGGCACTTTTGTGTAGTTGCTTAGGCTATCTGTCAGGGCCCAGTTGCCCTGCAATGGGTAGGATTACTTGTGTACTGTAAGAATTTTGTCCCAGAGTGTAGAAACTAGTTCCTTCACACATAACTTGTTTTTTAGATATGATATTAAATATGTTAAACTTATGTTTCTCCCACAGCACTTCCCAGTGTACCATGAAGTGGGGCAGAAATTTGTTCGAGACTTCCCAGGTAGCTTATCCCATGTAGAGCGATTGATGCAAGATCAGGTGGGGGAGCATGAACAGAAAAATGAAAATGTTAGTGGCTCTAACCATACCAGAAGTGAAGTTAGTGATAGTGGATTGAAATATGATATAAGAAATGCTCAAAATATAAGGAACAAGAGCAAACTGCATGGCACAAACCCTGTGCCTCAGTATTATACAGACACAATGCACAGTGCTTCTTCAGGTGGAGGTAGTATCAGTCTTTCTCTCCCAAGGTTTAATATTTTACAATCGGTTGGCTTTTCAAAGTCAAAAATCAGCAAGGGTCCATCGTCACAGACTAATAAGCCTGCTTCAGAAAATATTCTAATTGGATATAGAAAAGCAAAGTCAAAGGTATCAAAGCCAGTCCATGAATTTACACCTGTGGGGATCCGACCTAAGAAAGCTGCAAACACAAAGACAGTGAAGTTTGAACCCTACATGGAGGTGAAAGATACATTAACCTGGGAAGCAGTGCAGTTCATGCGTGGCGTCATGGATGAATGTACACATCTGGGAAATTTTAGTGTGCCAGTCGACCCCTCTTTGGTGATTATTGTTGCTGCTGAAAATGATGGGTAAGAATATTTTGCTGCTTATATTTTCATAATATTTCTCTCTATGGTGGTTTCAGTATTTAACTCATGTCTCATTTTATGGTTAGTCTCTCACCTACTGTTCTGCCATATATCTTGTGTAACTACCTCTAATTAGAATCTAGGATCGGCTAAATAAGGGCCATTGATCTTTGCAAGAAGAATACAAGTGATTGAGACATTATTTGTCTTCTGTAAGTTAGAGTGGCATTTAGTTTATTCTGTCTTTGGAAGTTGTATCCCTTTAGATATGGTCTTTTTTCCTTTAGCATCATTACATATACTGCATCACAATTTGGTTATTTGGCTTACATTTTCAGTCTTTTTCCTTCAGAGATTTCTGTTTGTTCAAGTCCCTGCATTTTTTCTTTCCATACCTGCTCTGCTCCTATTTTTCAAACTTATAGTATAAGCAATTGTAGACAACTGTTTAGAAGTTTATTTTTGAATAGGTGTTTTGTGTTGATATTTAAGCACTTGTATGTTTTTTAATCAATGTATCATTGATCATTTAAGGAAAGCATTAGGAAATTATTTATTGATTGTAGGAGGTACCACTTGGAATAAAGACAAAGTGGTTTAAGTTAATATTTCAGGTGAAGATACAGGGAAGATCATTTATTATTGTAGGAGAATGATTTTTGCGTGTTTTGTATGAGGGTAGTGATGAGACAAGAATTATTACTCTCACTTAATATATTAAATTAATGAAGCATACATTGTGAAAATTGAATAACTATGTTAGTGTAAAATCTGCTGTTTACTGTAGGACACTGGACATAATTTGGGGATTGTTGTATAAACGAATTGAAGGACTGTATGCACTTGATTCATTCCTTGTAAAAGGGATAGAATTGAAGGTAATGGATGAATAGTGGTTGATATATGGTTAAAAGTATATTTATTTGTTTTGAATTATATTACTTCAGATATATCAGAAACTCTCTCCACCATTTGTGTTTCATGCTCAGGGTACTGAAGGGAATGAGACACTTAACTGTATGCAGAGCTAAAAAAAGATTGTAAATTTCAGATACATGCCACGTGATGGTATAATTCCCCTAACTGAGCTTTGGCCTGGAAGCGAGCTGAGAACTCTTCGAACTGGTCATGTCACTGCATATCTGTTTAATCACAGAGTGTTTCGGTAAGAATGAATTTATTATGTTTTGATCATATCACTTATTTGATACATAGATCTAGGGTATTTTGTTCTCTGAAATATGAAGATCTTTTCTTGTTAGAAAAACATTTCTGCAGGTCTTGCATATCTGATCCCAGCTAGTTCCATTAAGTGATGCTGAATTCTGAGACCCAGTATTAGGGAAAAATGATCTGTAGGCTTATTAATATAATTTGTATCTTCTGTACTATTGTTCACATTGCAATGAGAGATGAGGTGAGAGAGTAGCGATGAACTTCATAGAAAATAAGATGTTTTGTCAGGAGAAAATTGCCCGTAAGGGAATCAGGTGGGGAAGTGGTAACAGGCAATGAAATGGTGGAAAAGAAAGGGAGTAAGTGTTTTGAAGAACTTGAATGTGTTGGATGATAGGTTGGTGGATATGATATGTTTGAGATAAGTTGGGATGCAGGATGAGAGAGTCATGATGTGTGTTGTAGTAAAAAGAGAGGAGGTAGTGGTAGGAGTGGATTGTATTACTGTTGAGTGTATGAGAAAGGGATGAAAGTGTTGTTATTTGGTTGGTCAGGCTGTTCAACATTTGCTTGGTCCAACTGAGATGCTTGAGGAGTGCCCTCGTACAAAGGTGAGGTTAGTACTCGAGTGCATGAATTTGTTGAGTATACTGGGTAAGGAGTATGGGAGAAGGGTGATTATGAGGCTGATGGCATGCACAGAACATCTTATGAGGAAGGAGCTGCTTGGTTTCAGGAGAAGTGGATCAGATTGAATGGATATACTCAAAGGCATTGTATGAATTCATATATTCTTATGCTCTTGTACAGAATATATTAGCATCTCCCACTTGGTGAATCCCTTCATGAATAGCGTGGTGGGGAGATTGCTAGCCCCCTTTGACAGTTCAAGACAGACATGCACATCCCACATGGGGCTGTTGTCATAATTAATGGACTTACGCCTCCTTGGCAAGTTTCAAAGCTGTAGGCATGGCCTCCTAGGCACTCTGATGTCAAATTTAAGCTAAAATCATTGGGTGATACTTTCTAAAATCGTAGTATTCATACTGTACACACATACCATAATTATCATTAGTTGAAAACAACATGGAATTAATAATAGCCCTGATTTGCCCTTTACAAACTACTCCATGGTAGAATTTTTTGCAATAGATAATTAAGTAGCACATAATTTTGCATCTGCAGTTACTTAGTACAAAGTATCTGTTGCTTATCTCATAAGTAATTTTCCACATTTTCAGTGTCATGGCCCATATAGAATTGTGTATTGTATTGATTTCTGCTATAGTCTCATGTCTTAGATTATGAAATTGTCGCATATTCATCTTATATGATGAAGAATGGTTGTAATGTATTTTTTAAAGGAACACACTGAGCTTATTACTGAGAATCTGTTTTTTTCATGTTAAAGGCTCTGAATATACTCAAAAGTCTTCATTTTGGCCATGATATAAGTTAAATATAGAATGTTGAGCAGAAGGGAGGTAGGGAGAGAAGAGGAGAATTAGTTTATGAATTTTGGAGGAAGTGGGAAACCTGTCTTTTGTAAAGGGATAGGCTGTAACTCCTGGGAAAGACACAAGAAGATAAAGAGTTACATAAGTTGTTATTAGAGGGAAGCAAACAAACATCACAGTGACCTGCCCTTAAGCCAGTGGCCACAGTAATCATGTGCAGCACTGGCAATATTAAGTGGTGTAGCTATTGGCAGGAGCCCACATACAGCACTTTTTTCTCAGCAGAAACCAGAGTGTTATCTATAGAAGAGGGAATGAGAACCAACACTACAACATAGGGCAAGTAGGACATGTTTTGAGGTTAGATTTGGGGAACTTATGAGTCAGATTGAAGTGGACTTAACTATGTCAGTTGGTATATAGTGGTAGAGCTTCTTCTGCAGTGAAAGTAGATCTCCATACAGTGAAGAATCAGTCCTTTGTATAACAGGAGCAACTGTAAAGAATGAAGAAATTTTGACATATAAATGGGACTTCCAGTTTCTATGGAGCAGACTTAGCTATTTGTTCATTGTAGGGTTTATAAGATAGACTAGTGTTATGATGATATCAAGTATGTTTATGGTGTTGAGTGATGGAATCATAGAACAATCATCAAAGAAGATTGGAAGATTCTCAGGAGTTTTAGAAGAGAAATGGGAAGAAATTAGGTTTTAGAGGCATTAAACTTGTCAAGGTTACATCTGTCCCATTGGGAATTCCTGTCCAAATTTGAGTTTATAGAAACACTTGTGACAAGACATAGATCAAGCAAGAAGATGGAGCAGATTTGAAAGAGGTAGAGGAATGTTTTCTTAAGTTATCTGTGTGTGAGTGGATTTAGTTATTTGTTAAAGAGAGTTAATCATTGATGTACAGGAGGAACCCAGACTACACTGATGTTGATAAAGGGAGATACAGATAGGGAAAAGAAGCTAGTTATGAGAGAACAGAGTGAGGGAGGAAATCACCAAAAGGGAGCTTAGAAATCAGACTTCAATGCCATGCCTTTCAAAAGCTTTTAGTAAGTGGATTCCTCAAAGTCTTGCAGAAATGATAAAAAGGCATGAGCAAGATAGGAGAGGATATCTACTGCATGTTACTTAGTGATGGCTATGCTGATGATTAGAGAGAATAATGAGATTCATGATGCATAAGGGAGTGTGAGTTAAGGAGAGGCTCAAGGATTTGGAAATAGCAGAAATCAGAGCAACAGGATGATAATTGGAAGGGTTAGAATGGTACTTTTCTTCAAAATGAAGAAAGGATACTCATGAGTTGGAGTAGAATGATGACCATTGCTTGGGTCTTAAGGAAAAGCAAAATTTAGGAGCAAGCTAGTATTTACAGGAGTCCCATACCAACCACAGGAGTTATGTTCCTGGAAGACCTGTGATTGCCAAAACCATGGTTGGTAAGGTAAATGGAAAAATGAGTGTTAAGTGGAGTTACCCTGAAGAGACATGATTTAAGTCTTAAATTGAGCACTGAAGGCCAAAAATGAGCATGTTATACTTTGGTAATAGTTTACACTCTTCTCTATGGTAGTTGACTTATTAACACCAAAATGCCTCACAATAGATGCAACACTTCCACTATGTGCAAGGTGGTCAAGTAAATTCACTGTTTGACCTAAACACCATGTTTTTAACCCTTCCTGGAGTAACACACTTATCTCACTATCCTTATGCTTAGAGGCTATACTCCATTGTATATATGGGCAAAGAACAACAAAAAAGATAGAGTTACTAGTATTAAAAGTTTCTATAAAATTTACATAAGGAGTTCCTCATGTAGCAAGAGTCATATTCAGAAAGAACACTGGTAGTGTGTGGATGATAAGATCTTGGTGATACGCTGACCTCACTCACACAACACTGTGTGCATCATCTTGCTGCCACTGCACTTGATCCAACAAGGCTTAGCTAGAATCTTTCTGGATCTATGTGACATTTCTCTGTGTTGAAAAGATATACTTCAGATACTTAGAACTTCTTGCTGCAATTGATAGAATGTTATTCATTATTTTAAGCATGCGTAATCAGAACCACAGTTGACAATACTGTTTTGAGCATGAGACCTATGTGATTATTGAGAATTTTTATTAGAAGTTAAAGTACTAGAGGAGTGAATATTAAACTACATTATTATGAAATACTTCACTTGTATTTTTGTAGGAAGCTTTATCTGGGTTGTATTTGGGACATAACTGGCTAGTAACCCACACACCCACTTGGATTGGGCTGTTTGGTTAACACTTTTTTTTTTTACATTTATTGTTATCATTTTTGTTTGATTTTGTTTTCTTACCCTTTTGGTGCCCTATTAATTGCAAGTTAGTTATACTGATGCATATTGAGTTATATTTACCAGAAAATAGGATCGTAACTAAATGAGAAGCACAGTACATGAAAAGATAATGCATCAGCCACTAAGACCACAGAATAGTATTGGGAAAAATTGATGATGAAATAAATCATAAGGGTTTGTACTCAAAACTATATTTTTCAAAATGATGGTATATAAGTAGCTATTTCATTACATTAAAGGAAAAATTGTGCTTTCCCCATGAGAATTCACATTTCATGTTGTCTTAAAACACAAATGAAATCGTAATGTTAGTAACTTTCTTTACACAATGTTGGACACTGAAGTAACATTGTGAGCATCCAGAACTTTATAGCAATTATGATATTGCATACAGAACATTATAGCATTTACTTTTACATACAATTTATTGCTCTTCTACTTTACGTTTAAGCATTCTGTGGCACTTAGATTACTAACTAAACTACAGTATATGTAAAATAGATTTATGATATGCACTATAGACATGTCCTCAACAATATAAGTTTTTTTATGATAAAAGTAGAGGAGTACGACCTCAAATGATGAATATTTCTTTACATAGAAGAAAATATTGTCCATGCCCTTTGAGAATTCTTAGATTATGTTAATTTGGATGATGCAAATAAGCATTTGTACTATGTAATATCCTCTATGAAATGGTGAAGCATGAAGCATCATTATAAACAACAAAAACTTAATTAAGTTACAGAATACATGTAAAACAGTAAGAAATTAAAGAAGTGATGTGGCAATACTCGGCGGATTCACAGACTGCAACATCACAAATACATTGCCTATGCTTGCCTATGCCCAAAAACAACTCAGATATTGTATGAGCTTTAGTCTTAATGTTATGCCTGCAAACAATAAACATTAATCATTATCTGTTTGGAACCTCTTGTACATTGATGATTTTAGTATAAAATCAGATTTAATGTTCCCAAAGAACCTGAGTTTTTATTAAAAAGCTTGGGTTTTATTCCATTAAAAATAAAGGGTTGGTTAGACTTAGATTTTTTTTTTACAACTTTCTGCCTTATACTGGGTTGAATTATTTCATTATAGAAAAAGTTTATGAATTGATAATTGTGGAAGATTTTTGTGATAGGATTTCATGATGGATTTCCTTTAGCATTTTCTAAATATGATTTACTAGTTTGCCCTTATAGCTTTGATAGATAATAGTAAACTATGATTATGTGTCAACTGAAACTGTAAAGAGTGTATTAGAATAGGGAACAGAGAGTGTTTCATAATATTCCTCCTTTTGCTTTTTTCAGGCAAGCCATCACAGACTCCTTTGATCGGGTAATAGGAAAATATCATAGTTGAAATGTCTCTGTTTGGGACTTAGTCTGCCATCATTTTAGTTCTAGTTACAAAATAAGATTTTGATTTGTGGGCATGCTTTATCTAGAATTAAACACCTTTATGGGGTGAGATTTTGCACTGCCATTTTGCCTTACAGAGCAAAATGTTAATCATAACGATGTAAATAAGAGTGTTTCATGTTATGAGCCCTTTAAATTTGTATTAGTTACAATCAGAAAGATAATCTCATGAGGTGTTAAACTAATTCATATTAAGTGATATGACTGCATCATGGTCGCTTATTAATATGAATGCACAAAAGTCCCAATAAGGAGTGGGCTTTCAAAGCTAGTGTTAGTGCCTAACCTGGAAATATTGCACATAAAAGCTGAGCATTGCTCTTGTTATTTGTCTTGCCATTCTGCCTTTGGCATAGGGTTTAAATTTTATTACTGTCTTGTTATGGAAATGTGTCACATGTCCTAGAAAATGCTGATTCACCTTGTAGAATTGTATATGCTCTTCTTATATATCTATCTCTTCTGCATTTGGCACAGGAGTTAAAATTAGGAGTTAAATCTTAACACTCATGTAATGGAAGTGTGTCACATTTTCTACAAAAATGCTGATTTGTCTTGTAGAACTGTATATTTAAAACCCATATATCCAGAGTACCAGATAATTGATTCGAATGGTATCTGAAGTGTTCAATGGGACCTAAAACTAATATTCTTTTAGTTGCATATACTTTTGTAGTTTTGCTACTTTTATATAAAACATGACGGACAATTTGCGATCCAGAATGCTCATAGATGGTGAAGGACAGAAAGGAAATTTGAAAGTAGTGAGTTGTCATGCATTGAATAAGAGGCTACTTATGTGATCAAACTGATTTGTAGGAAGTCTGGGTCACATTTTGAAAATTATGTAGGATATAGGTAGGTCGAATTTCCAAGAGTAGTTTTTGTTGTAGAAAGTATCTGGGGAACATTGATCATCACTCAGAACTTGCCGTTGAAAATATAGCTCTTTAAATCTGTCTGTCTGTCAGTTTAACATCATTAACTTCATTCTCAGTTCCATAGGATGAATCAGGAACTGACAACCTTCTAAATGACTCACACACATCTTCAGCCCATATTTGTTAAAGTAAAAAATAAACTTTCAGACTTATACAAGCACTTCTTACTTTTTAACTTTATTGACATAATGAGACCAACATCTTCAACATCTTCAAGTGAATAAGGGATATTGTGGGTGAGTTGCTGGCTGTATAAATAGATGCATTATTTTCAAAATGTACTATTTGTATTTCTGGGGTTATTTCATACTCTTATATATTATTCACTAATTCAGTTGAGATTCAATGCTGTTTGTAGGACTTTGACAAATCTCTGATAGTAAGTTATGAAAAACTTTAATGTGTGACCTTCCTGTCTTTTTATTATGGTGCCAAGTGTTATGTAGTCATGGTTAAGAATAAATAATTTTGTAGATATAATGCTCTCTTTAACAGTAGTTTTGAACAGGTTCATTGAATATTTTTTTCATAAATTTTTTTTGAGGAGTATTCTTATATTTGAACAGTCTTGGAAATCAGGAAAAGGAAATGAGGGTCTGGAACTGAAAATAGTGGGACTGTAATCTGTTTGATGTCATGAAACTGTTGTATTAGATTATGGTCTTTCTTTTATGAATACATAAGCTCCAATACATTTCTTATTATCCATCATTAAACATCCCTTCCTTTTTATGGATTTTTATTTGTGGTATCAGGATTTTGCAACTTTTGAAAAATAGAGTATCATCACTTTTAACATTCCCTCCATTTTGTAACAAGCTTATTAGCCTTCTGCCACTTAATGAATTTGGTAAGTGCAACCATCTTTTACTTGATTATGAAGTAAATGAGGATGTAAAAGGAGCAAAGATGAGATCAGATTAAAAAAATTCCTGGATTTAAATGAATATGTTTATAAAAATACAAAATTGAAAATATGCTCTCATAAAATCACCAGTATGTCTTTTTCAGGGGTTGGAAGAATCTGTAGGTTTTGACACCTTATTTCAGCCTTTTCTTGCTCTCTTTTATGTAACTCTGGGCTGTGCATCTCCCATTACTAAGAAGGTGATAGATGTAGGGAAATTAGGTGTCATGTGTCATGTTCCAAGTGAAGAACTTGAATTTAGTGAAATGGATTTTAGTATTCACAGAAAATCCAGAAGTACTCGGAATCAGTATGGTGACACCCAAAAAACTGTAGAAACTGGCAGGTGCCTGGCAGTGAGCCTGTTATTTACAATCTAACCCCCAGCTACATCTCTTGTTGCTTATAGGACATGTCATACCAAACGTCAGTGTTGGTGACCTGTGTACTGTGGGAAATGTGTCCCAAGCAACTGTCATTTCAGGTCAACAAAGTGGCTTCTGTTCATGAGATTTTTGAACTTAACATCAGAGATTCACTGCCTTAGGGCAAGTCATGTTGGTTTTGTTCTGCTAACCTAACTGGCAGAGATTTTTACTGAATCATATGTGCCAATAAAGGTAACATTTTCGAACTTTTGGAGTAAAGTTGAATAATGATAATGGGCAAGGGGAACTCTGGTGGTAGTGGGTGGGCTCATTTGCACCCCTCAAACCCCTTTGGATGTAGATATGATTTCTGTACTGTTAATGGCATATCGTCCTTCAGTTGTCTTACAACAAAGTCAGAAAGAAACCTATCATTAATTTTGAGTACATAATGTAAATGGTGTCAGCCATAGCATTTATTTTCATGTACTTATGCTTACGTCAGGCTAGTTTCTATGAAAGAGTCTTGGGAAATGGTTTCAGAAGTCCCTTATACTATTAGATTCACTGTCCCCTTTGAAGATCATTTTGCTGAATTAATGCACTGCTTCTTTCCAGTTGCATCATGCGTCAACTTTTCACCTCTCAAAAACTGCTAGCCAATTAGAGTCAGATTGGAAGTATTTGGTGGGTGGGTTGATTTAGATTTGTTTGTAAGATCCCAGATTTTTCATGTTTCACTGAATCCATGATAACCATCTGAGCACGTGGACATCACAGATTGTATGTTATATGAAAGAACTTTTAAAGGAGAATATAGTGGTATATTATAACTCCAAAGAGTGACTGCTAAGGAATTAACAGACTACCATTCTCCATTTTGCAAACTATGATCATTATGAATGTACTTTTTCTGTTTTATGTTATATATTTGGATGACAATTTACTCTTGGCTTTTCTCTGGGTATGTTGCCAATATGCATGGGAACTTTTATTGTCTGAAAGCCATTATATTCTCTGCTGCTGATTATTTTAGTTGGGTTTATCTTCTTGAAAATAGGTAATGTGACTGTCTTTTGTTCACACTGTTGTATGGTACATCTAGACATTGAAGTTCCACAGTACAGTTTTGCAGTTACTTGGAATTACTGCCATAATGAGATAACCAAAATTAAGATTGGAGCAAGTGAGAGTATTATCAGGTGGTGAACAGAGTTTGGCTTGTATGAAAGAAATACTGTAATGATTTTTAAGGAAATACAATTGTATTCAGGTTATGGCTTATTAATGGATAGGAAGTATATGAAGGGCAGGAGGCCATTTTTTTTTAATGTGTGGTAAGGACAGGTAGTAGCTTATCTCAGTATTAAAAGAATGTACCTGCAGTTGTTTTGAGTGGGATCATATGACAGACAGTAGTTTGCTTAAATAAGATGTCCTGATATGCAGAGTGTGAAAGTGTGAAATACTCATCCATTCTTCACACTGCATTTATATGGTGTTGATACTCTAGACTGGTGCACAAAAACTGGTCATTAAAGCAACAGTTTTGGATGATAATGCAGTTTAACTTAGTGGTCCGACTATTTACTTTTTCACAATGTGTTAGATTTAGTTGTACCAAATCAGTAGATGGAACGTATGACCCTCATTATGGCTTAATTCTACTCTAGGCAAATATGGAGTGCTTTGCACATTTAGCACTCATTTGCACATGTAGCATTTACATGAATTTAATGTTCAGCAATTTAAGAGATGTGTGACAGTTTGCAGCCAACTGCACACTATCAGACTGTTAATACTTGGAACAAGCTCTATTTATGTGGTCTTTACTGAATGAAGTCTTGCATTAGCTATATCTTCCATTTTGTGCCGAGTACTGTGTACATTGTGTAGATAAGCATGGGAATTTTAATAGTCTCTTGGAATTCTGCCTATGTGTGGTTTTACAAGGAACAGTGTGATTTGCCTTTGATGACATTGTTTACAGTTTTTGAAAATGTGGATGATGATAAAGGTAGCCTTTAAACTACCTGTCCATTGTTTCTAGAATAATATTATTGTCTATCTCTTTCAAGTAGGGATTCATAGGCAGTCTTAGATTCTCATTTTGGCCAAACTAAAAGTATGCAGAACAATTTTGAAATATCAATAAATATATTCTCATACAGAGGCAAAGGGGATAAAGGTGAGTGTTCAAATTTCAGAGGTATAAGTTTGTTGAGTATTGCTGGGAAATTATATGGGAGGGTATTGATTGAGAGGGTCAAGGCATGCAC